>JANAVB010039330.1:0-74670 GCA_029216955.1 Iris pallida | reverse complement strand
TGTTTTGCTGCTGGTTTGTTGCTTGGTTTGTGAGGATGCTTTTCTGAATAATTTTGATGATTGATTCTTGCCCGTTTTCATCGATTTGCATAGCATTCATTCTTGTCACGTCCCAGAACCAGAATACTGGAGAGCGGGGGCAGACATAGCCAGTACATATACGGAATGGAATCCACCCCGCTATATGGTCATGGCTGTCTAGATATGTGAGGGTTTCACTACAATCCATCAGTCTCTTAAGGTCATAAAATAGCCTATTGTCTCAATCTCAACCAAAATAATAATCAAGATATCAGATCTCCAAATATACAATTGTAAGGCATCCCAAACATTACATATTCGGAATGATCATGAAGTTAGTCGTTACAAATGCGAGGACTAGCAAGAGTTCAGTCATACATGATCAACCCCCGGGGCTTGTCAATCATGCTATAGCCCGTAGGCAACAGTAAGTAAGTACAATCGAGCTAACACTTGCTCGTCAGCTAAACGCCTCAAAAGAATAATTTACAATATTACAGTGGGAGAACAAAAGAAACCCACTCGATGCCCTGGTTACGCCTGGTGACCACCATCGGCTGGAAAGCAGGGAGATCCTTTGGTGCTGCTCCGGTATCTGGCCATACAAAACCAGCTGGGTCAGACCCCAGAAAGAGCAAGTGCCACAAAGGAGGCTTCACTTAAGAACTAAAGCCAGCAATTAGCACTAAATATTACATAATAAGAGACAGTAATTTAAGAAAAAGCATGATAGGTAATTATAAAAGACAATCTTGCATAGAATCACTAAAAGACAGGACATATGGAAAAGCATGCCAGGATGATATACGATGAGATAACCATGGGACTATTCAGATAGCTAGGTTACAACCCGTAAACCAAACAAGGACCGGGGTTGTAACCCTTCGTCTGAACGGAACTTGGTTTCTCTCACCATTTATCGGCAAGATAAATATAAGAAATCAGGTCAAGGAACAATCTGGAGTGACAATCATTATAGTGACCATCTGGAGTGATAATAATTCAATCATTCTGGTACAATCTTGTAATCAAGCAATTCTAGATAATACCATACTGGACTAGACTCCATCCAATCAATCACGGCCAATCATTGTCTACGGCTTTCTACATTAACTAACTAGGGTTATCACAATCCTAGTTACTAGCAAGATGCAATGAGATGCTCCAAGTAGTCACAGGCCCTGCAGCTATCCAGGTTATCCAGGCAATCATTATAGTGGCAATCTAGAGAGTACAATACATTAGAGTGACAATAGAGTTCAATCATTAAAGTGACAATCAAGAGTGCCCCACATAACAGTGGGCTGGAAATGTGCCCTACTCGTCGACAGGCTAGAAGTCCAAACATTTGCGGCCGGGATAACGGGATCGCCTATAACTGGGGAATATCTCTTCATGTCTAGTGAATTATACTAGTCATTAACCTTAGTCCATTTCAGTAGGTACTCCTGACCGTGGTACTCAGGAGTCCCCTCCTAGACATGATGCAAGACAGGACTGGATTATTTGTACAAGCACAATCGTCCACGGTGTCAGGATCAATTATACAGGTCATGTCATGTCAGCTATTCGAGAAATCATGTCAGGTTATCATGTCAGGGGTACTTCGTCAGGAGTGCGCCACGACGGGCCACTATCAGGTCATGCCAGGTTATCATGTCAGGAGTGCACCACTACGGGTCACTATCACGTGGTGTTCAATTATCAATTCCAAACATACAAATGAATTCATGATTTTCAAGTTCAGGACAAAAGGCGTAAGGATATAAAATGGACGTTAATATCTAATAAAATATCAATATACAGGGCTATTGGAGAGCCAAGCTTAAGGAAAATAAAACCAAATCTGACACGCTGACATGAGACCAAGTCAGCTAAAGGCCATACGCTCAGGTCAAACTATGCTCAGGCCAGCGTACACCTTGCTCGCTTAAGCTAGCGTACCAAGGCACGCGTACGCTCAAGCTACAGGTCAGCATACGCTCAAGCTAGCGTACCAAGGGTCCATACACTTCTAATGGGAAGCGTACGCAAGGGTCAGCGTACACAAGGGCACGCTCAAGCTACAGGTCAGCGTACGCTCAAGACTGCGTACGCTTGAGCTAGCATACGAAAGGGTCTAGGGCACGCTCACGCTAGCGTACGCAAAAGACACGCTGCCAACAGGCAGCGTATCAAGGCTAGCGTACGTTCGCTAAAGAGCAGCGTACCAAGGATAGCGTACGCTCGCTAAAGAGCAGCGTACCAAGGCTAGCGTACGCTCGCTAAAGAGCAGCGTACCAAGGCTAGCGTACGCTCGCTAAAGAGCAGCGTACAGCTCAGTGGCGTAAGCTAAAAAGCTAGCTCACTGTTCACTGTCTTCTCCAAATGGCAAGAACAGCAAAAACTCTAAAGTTGAATCTAAGCTTCAACAGTCCATAACTTGGTCAAAACAAGTCCAAATCCATCTTTCAAATAATTAAAATTGGGTAGAATAAAATTTTCTACAACATGGAACCATCAAAACTAGAAAACAAAGAAGCTTGATAGATCAAAACCACCAAAATCCAAAAATAACTAATTTCTAGATCTACAAGAATTAATGCCTCAAAATGAAAAATGACAAGTTCTAATGTGGTTTAGAATCATGAGGAGAAGCTAATGAAACCATCAAAAGGAGTTCTCTTGTGGAAGCAAGTTGCACTTGCCTATGGTGCTCTTGGTTGGTGGAGAAGAGTAATGGTGGGGGGGAAGGAGAGTAAATGAGAATTATGGAGGAGAGAGAAGGTTGGTGGGGATAATAAAGAAGGGGGTTGTGGTGGAAATGAAGGAGAAGCATAGGCTAAGGTGTTCCACCCTTGGCCCATGATGAACCAAGCATTGGGCCGGCCGAACCAAGCCAACCCAAACCGAGAGTTAAACCAAGCCGAGAGCTAAACAAGGAATCAGGCAATGCAGAATAAAATACGTATACGTATCCCAAAATACGTAATACGAACACAGGCATTACAATTCTTGAGAATTCTGAGAGAAGAGAACACAACGAGACAGAATATTAACCAAACTTTTGGTGCCAATGCAGACTGACGCGTGACGGAAGGCTAAGCGTGCAAGTGTTCCTCTCTCTCTCGGCGATTCTCTAATTTGGTGAGTGTGGATCTCTGTGGTGGTATTGTCCCTCTCGCTATTCCTTCATGCCAACTAAATAATTGTCTTGCAACATCCATTGATCGATATCAAGTTGCTAATGCCACAAGTCAATACCACTAAGAAGCTGAACATTGAACATTGAAAGAATTGATTACACTGTGAACAACATTGAGATTGTGCTTGTCCCTTGAACATTGAATTGAGATGAATTGATGCCTATGATGATGAGATATGAAATATTGAGAATAAACATGTTGCTTAGTACTTAATATTCTATGCACACAATGTTTATTGAGTCGGACACACATTCGCATGACCATAGACGCACTTTTATACAAGGATTTTCTCGAACGGTACCTGCGGCGGCGGGATCGAGTCGGCCTAGGAGGAATTAGTGCTTTGGTAGCACGGTATCGGAACCTTCATTCGGGCTCGTAACCTGGTGAATGGTCAACCGTATACCAATACGAAGTCCTATATGGCACGTCGACATGGTGCACAACCACCAGTGGTCATGTTATAAGGATGTATGCTAATCAATGTCTTATGCAGGGGCAGTAGTAGTATATATATTATTATCCTGTATCTTATGCATGAAAGCTGGATTCAGCCAATGGTAAAGTAAAAATGGTTTCATGAAATACCATGTCAATTGAATTATGATTTGCTCTAATGTTGCCTGTCCCTAATAAGTTTATATCTTTAAAATGCTTGTCATTAATAAAATGTTGGTTTACTTGAGTGGGCCAACAGGGCTCACCAGCGCATTGTTATAATGTGCTGACCCCTCCTCCACAGGTACTGGAGAAGGCTCGGGTGCACCTCGCAACTAAAGCTTTCTGAACTGATGTTTCCTTTCAAGTTATTTTTCCTAAAGACGCACAAAGTATTGCGAAGTTTTCAAAGATAGCTGCTTATATTTCAAAGTACTAAAGGAGCATGATGTAAGGAACGGGAAGTTATTTCATGGCAGCCTATCATTTATACTTCTTTTCATGAATCAATGTAGCCGAAATGGCATTTCAAATATTATCGAGAAAAGTTGTATTCTGACAACAATTATGAATAAAATAAGTTTCTTCTTCCTATATTGTGTCCTCAATATTTCTGAAATGTGGCTGGGTTTCAAATGTTTGTAAATGACATAACAGTGCACGTTCTTGCCTTGTACAAGTGCAACACCAGACTTGTACGACATCACGCCTTAGCGAGGACGAACGATTCGGTGCGAATCGAAGCGAGGACGAAAAATTCCCCGAATCGGGACATGACAAGTTGGTATCAGAGTACGGTTTCAAATCCTCAGATTTTAAAAATATTTTCAAAAAGGAAGTCTTGATGCAAATTTTCTCGATTGATGGTGTCGATAGCGCTGGCATGAAATAATGTTCCATACAATAAGCCCATAAATATTTTATGAGTGCTAATAGAATTATTTTTGTTTAAGAATGACCAAGGGTGATAGCACAAAGACAAATTCATCGTCTAACCCAATTGAGAAACTGATTAAAAAAATGGAGGCTCAGAGGAAGCAGAGTGAGGCTCAACATCGCGCGCTTCAAGAGCAACTTCAGTATCAGTTTCAGGAGCAGCTAGATGCTCAACAAAGGCAAGTGGATAGTCTAACTCAGATTGTCACCAAGCTGACGGCCGATTCCAATATTTTTGCAAAGACCGTAGCAACCGAGATCGTAGAAGTGCCGGTAGAGAAATCTGAAATGCCGACACGGAAGAGAACCAGCTACAAGTTTTTCGAATTTAAGAGCTGCGATCCGCCTGAATTTAATAGGAGAGAGCAGCCAGATGAGGTGATGGGCTTCTTGAACACACTTGAGGGCTATTTTCGAATGTTGGATATGCGGCAGCAAGAGAGTGGAGTGTACCGCTATACTACTTCATCTCAAGGCCCAGGAATGGTTTTGCAGAGACAGGCACTTTACGAAAATAGTCAGGATATGAAGATATCTTGGGAGACCTTCAAACAGGCTTTCATTGCGCAATTCATTCCACCAGCTGTCCGTCAACAGAAAGAAGATGAGTTTATTGCACTCCGACAGGACAGTATGTCGGTCGATGACTACGAGACATAATTTTTAAAGAGAGGTTCCTTCGCTGGGTACGTGGTACCGAATAACGACGCGAAAAGAGGAAGATTTGTGCAAGGCTTGAATGAGGGCCTGCAGCGGGATGTGCTAAGTCGAAAGTGTACGTCATACAGAGAGGCGTACGAAATAGCTCTCGAAATGGAGAGATTTCATCGATCGGCTAGTCGTGGGACGACACAGAACTACCAAGGCAATAACCAGAAACGACCTTGGTCGACAGGAAGAAATGACGCACCTAAGCGTACAACACAGGCGATAAGAAGGGACCTCAGCAGCAGTTGCCACGCTGCAATAAATATAACATGTGGGGGCACAAAACTGAAGACTGTCGTGCTGGGTGTTTCAAACATGGAGGAATTGGTCACAGGGTAGTTGACTGTAGAGACAGAGAAGAGAATCAGTATCCTCGTGGAAATAACAACAATCAGTATCGTGGACATAACAATAATCAGAACCGGGGCCAACATAACAACCAAAATCGTGGCCAAGCGCCACCAGCCTTACCAGCTCCGAATGGGAATGCACCGAATCAACAACAAGGTGGACAAGCAAGGGTTTATGCCTTGACTCAGGCAGAGGCCCAGACCGCAGAGAATGTTATAACAGGTATGTTGCTATTCAAAGGCATACCTGCAAGAGTACTTTTTGATTCTGGTGCTACTCATTGCTTTATCTCATCTGATTTTGCAACGAAAAATAAATTTTGTATGACTCAACTAAAGACAGCTTTGTGTGTTAGCACTCCTTCGGGAGTAGATATGCCTGCAACTTTGATTTGCAGGGAGCTACATTAAAATTGGAGGCAAGACTTTATCTCTGGACGCAATTGTACTCGACATCAAAGAGTACGATATTATCATGGGAATGGACTGGCTCAGCGCCTGTCATGCAACGATCGACTGTGGATAAGAGAGTTGTATTTCGCCTACCCGAAGAAACAGAGTCTTACTCGTGCGGCTCAGCGTTCCAAGGACCCATGGTCATATCGGCAGTTACAGCAAGGCACATGCTGTACTCAGGGTGTGAGGGATTTTTTGCTTCTGTCCAAGACACTCGAATGAAGAGTGTAGGCTCGAATCAGACCAAAATTGTGGTAGAGTTCCCTGATGTGTTTCCGGACGAGATACCTGGAATGCCGTCGGATAGAGAAATCGAATTCACAATTGATACATTCCCGGGTACTCGCCCGATATCAAAGGCACTGTACAGGATGGCTCCGGCAGAATTGAAGGAACTAAAGGTACAGCTACAAGAATTACTAGACCGGGGATACATTCGCCCAAGTGTATCTCCATGGGGAGCTCCAGTACTGTTCGTAAAGAAGAAGGATGGGACGATGCGGCTATGCATAGATTACAGAGAACTAAACAAGGCAACCATCCGTAACAAGTATCCCTTGCCAAGGATAGATGATTGTTCGATCAGCTTCAAGGGGCGACCGTGTTTTCTAAAATTGATCTTCGTTCAGGATACCACCAATTGAAGATCAGACCCGAGGATGTTCCTAAGTCAGCATTTCGTACGAGATACGGACACTATGAGTTTTTGGTCATGCCATTCGGCTTGACTAATGCTCCAGCAGCCTTTATGGATTTAATGAATAGAGTGTTTCGACCGTTCTTAGACAAGTTTGTTGTGTGTTCATCGATGACATCTTGATCTACTCAAAAGACAGGGAGACTCATGTCAGACATTGAGAGAAGTACTTCAGACGTTGCGGGACAACCAACTGTATGCAAAGCTAAGCAAGTGCGAATTTTGGATGAACAGCGTGTCGTTCCTAGGACATATTGTTTCGGCAGAAGGTGTTGTCGTTGACCCGAAGAAGATTGAGGCAGTTGTAGACTGGAAGCAGCCTGCATCAGCTAGTGAGATACGGAGTTTTCTTGGTTTAGTCGGGTACTACCGTAGATTTGTGAAAGACTTTTCAAGAATCACATCACCTTTGACTCGCCTAACTCAGAAGGGAGTCGTATTTAAGTGGACTGACGACTGTGAGAGTAGTTTTCAGGAACTCAAGCAGCGGCTCGTCACGGCCCCAATTTTAGTACTTTCGGAAGGCTCTGAGGGATTTCAGATCTACAGTGACGCATCGAGACTTGGTTTAGGATGTGTTCTCATGCAACGTGGAAAGACAATATCTTATGCGTCGAGACAACTCAAACAGCATGAGAAGAATTACCCAACACATGATTTGGAACTGGCAGCGATCGTGTTCGCATTGAAATTGTGGCGACACTATCTCTATGGTGTGTCCTGCGAGATTTCAGGATCATAAAAGCCTGAAATACATATTCACGCAGAAGGAATTGAATTTGAGGCAGCGACGTTGGTTAGAATTGATCAAGGACTATGACTTGACAATCTCCTACACGCCGGGTAAAGAAAACGTGGTAGCTGATGCCTTGAGTCGGAAATTTGTAGGGTCACTAACAATAGCAAATGAGGTACTACGAGATCTTAAAGAGATGGGTATCGAATTCAGGATTCGTCCGCAGAATGTGCAGTTGGCTCAGTTACAACTTGAGCCGAGTCTCCAGGGAAGGATTAAGATTGCTCAGAAGGATGACCCGTTTATGCAGAAGATACGTGAGTTGATTCTAGCAGCAAAGGTGTCGGACATTACCATTGAAGATGACACTATTCGTGTCAAGGAGAGATTGTGCGTCCCTAAGGATGAGAATATCAGGAAGGAAATACTGACCGAGGCTCATTTTGCGAAGTATTCCTTGCATCCGGAAAGCACAAAAATGTATAAGGATCTACGCACAACATTTTGGTGGCATGGCATGAAGAAGGATGTGGCGTTATTCGTGTCACAATGCTTAGATTGTCAGCGTGTGAAGGCCGAACACCAATGGCCAGGCGGAGAACTACAAAATTTGGCTATCCCACTGTGGAAGTGGGATAATATCTGTATGGATTTTATAGTTGGCTTGCCAAGAACTCAGAAGGAAAATGATACGATTTGGGTTATCGTGGATAGATTAACTAAGTCGGCACATTTATTCCAATAAAAGTTATATAGGGAGTAGAATGGTTGGCTCAGATCTAATAAATAAAATTGTCCGATTACATGGGGTGCCAGCTTCTATAGTGTCGGATAGAGACGGGAGATTCTTGTCGCGATTTTGGATAAGTCTGCATTATCAATGGACACAAAGTTGAACTTTGGTATGGCATACCATCCGCAGACGGATGGTCAGACAGAGAGAGTAAATCAGATTCTTGAGGATATGTTAAGATTGTGCTCGACTCGAAGACAAATTGGGACGACATCTCGTATTGGCAGAATTTGCCTATAACAACAGTTATCAGACAAGTATCCAGATGGCCCTGTACGAAGCCTTGTATGGACGGAAATGTCGATCACCGATATGCTGGGATGAAGTCGGTGAATGGCAAGTACTGGACCAGAACTTGGAACAGGCCATCGAGAGGGTTCGCTTAATTCGAGAAAGACTTAGAGTTGCTCAAAGTCGACAGAAGAGTTATACGAACGTGCATCGACGACCTTTGGAATTCACAGCAGGCGATCATGTCTTCTTGAAGGTCACACCCATACGAGGCGTGATGCGGTTTGGGATGAAAGGAAAGCTAAGCCCAAGATTCGTTGGACCCTTCGAGATTTTGGAGAAGGTAGCCTCAGTGGCTTATCGACTTGTACTACCTCCGGCTCTGGCTGATGTGCACGATATCTTCCATGTATCCCAACTACGAAAGTAATATGATCCAAGTCACGTGGTGAACTTCGATCAGCTGCAGCTGAGCGCTGACCTATCCTACACTGAAGAGCATGTCCAAATTTTGGACAGAAAGGAGAAAGTTTTGCGGAATCGGACAGTGTCTTTAGTCAACATGCTTTGGCGAAACCATGCGGTCGAGGAGTCGACGTGGGAACTAGAGGAAGAGATGCGGGTTTAATACCCCTCGCTGTTTGATAATTTTGAGGTAGGACTTGCTTTTAGTTTCGAGGACGAAACTTTTTCTTAGTGGTATATTATGTAGTGTACCGCTCCTAGCGGTTCACTATGTAAGGCTTGTGGCTTGGCTAACTCGGTCGGAACCGAGTATTGGGGAAAACTTACCGTCGGCATAGAATCAATCACGGACAAGTGCATAAGTACCTTTCCAACTAATGGATGGGTTTCTCTTGAAATGCGTCCAAGAGTTTTCTCTGGATGTTTTGCTACTGGTTTTGTTGCTTGGTTTGATGGATGCTTTTCTGAATAATTTTGATGATTTGATTCTTGTCCGTTTTCATCGATTTGCATAGCATTCATTCTTGAGAATTCTGAGAGAAGAGAACACAACAAGACGGAATATTAACCAAACTTTTGGTGCCAATGCAGACTGACGCGTGACGGAAGGCTAAGCGTGCAAGTGTTCCTCTCTCTCTCGGCGATTCTCTAATTTGGTGAGTGTGGATCTCTGTGGTGGTATTGTCCCTCTCGCTATTCCTTCATACCAACTAAATAATTGTCTTGCAACATCCGTTGATCGATCAAGTTGCTAATGCCACAAGTCAATACCACTAAGAAGCTGAACATTGAACATTGAAAGAATTGATTACACTGTGAACAACATTGAGATTGTGCTTGTCCCTTGAACATTGAATTGAGATGAATTGATGCCTATGATGATGAGATATGAAATGTTGAGAATAAACATGTTGCTTAGTACTTAATATTCTATGCACACAATGTTTATCGAGTCGGACACATATTCGCATGACCATAGATGTACTTGTATACAAGAATTTCCTCGAACGGTACCTGCGATGGTGGGATCGAGTCGTGTAGCTCCCCTTCCCAAAATTTTTGAAATATTTTTTATTTTTTATTTTAATTATTTGATTTAAATGATGATTTTATTATTTTTATAAATAATTAATTCGTTAATTATTACGATAGATGACTTTAGCCATAGATGAGTTATAGAGTACAAGGCGACTAGAAATCGTGGCACGGATAGTGCAGTGGCGTGCTTTGACTAGTGTTTAGCCATGGTAGGGGAGTGCAAAGCTATAGGAGTGTCCTAACTAGGAAAACCAGGCAAAGTTGCGTCTTAACCCTTACCGAAGTTTCTATTTATTATTATATTGAGTTTAGAGAACCAGGTTGTACCGAACCTGTCCAGATTGAGCCCAAGACAAATCCAGCCCATGTAGGCATATAGGGACCAAATACGGCCTTGTAGACATGTTTGGTTAATGCAAATTTTGTATATATATTTAGGAATAGGCAATTATTTTCTAAATAATTGTTATATGTACATTATGTGTATTATTATTATTAAATAATGTTTTACAAATTTTGTATGATCTTCTAAAACTAGATAAGTAGTGTGCGCGTTGTATCCATCAAGAATGACAATCAGCCTATTATTGATTGTCATTAGGATCAATATTATTATTATTTATTATTATTGGTTTATTGTATTTATTATTATTATTATTATATATGATATGTATATATATATATATATATATTTTTTTTTTTATATATATGATAGTATATATATATGTGTATACATATTTCTAGGAATAAGACATTATGTTATGAATATATATATATATATATATATATAATATATAATATATATATATATATATATAATATATATATATGTATGTGTATATATAAATGTATACAAATGTTTGTGTGTATATATGAATAAATATATAAATGTATACATATATATGTGTGATATATTATATATATAATATATATTATATATAATATATATGAATATATAAATATGTATAATTATTAAAAGAAAAAGAATAATAAATAGCATCAGCAGCCCGATCCAGGCCATTAAGGCCCGGCCCAATAAACTCCTTAAAACCTCACCCGCAGCAAAGGAAAACCTGCTCGGCCAAACAGTGAATAGACCGGCCCACATCAGCTATTCCATAATCCCAGACCAACCAAAGAGAACCAGTAGCAACCCCAGCCCAAGCAAAATGGGCCACAGCCTGAACTCATCCCACCTCAAGTCAGGCTCAGCCGAGCTCCACATATCAGAACCCACACCCGACAACCGCAGATTTTAGCTATATAGGAGAGTTCTAACGGAAAACCCTAAGCGAAACCAACCCGACGCCGACCTCTCCCTAGCAGGGGCGACCTGCCCTGGCACCCGCACCGCCGCAGGCCAGCCCCGGACGGCCGTCGCCACCATCGTGCACGGCGAGCGCCGCGCGGATGCACAGCGCGCGCGGGGAATCGAATCGCGCACAGCAGCAATGACAGCAAACACCTGTACTTCGAGGTACAATTTCTCCATGATCGTTCAACGAATTTCCCTTCTATAAATTTCTACGTATTGTCTAGATAGCCCCCTACCCATCCCTTCAAATGGAATCATTTAGTTTGCCTTAAATAAATTGTAGAAAATCCTGAAACTTCAGGAAAAATTATCGAAAATAGGGTATTAGAACTGTTGTGGGAATCCAAATTGGAAGGTAATTCTTGATCAATCGGTTAGGAATTTTAGAAAACTACTTGAGCATTTTTAGACAACATATAGGTCTTCATAATCCTTTTTGCGGAAATCGAAATCATCGACTGAACGTCGAAAAATCGGACTCCGAAGTTTTGGAAAAACCTGTTTTGAATAAATAGAAAAAATAGGAAAAACCCTTCCATACGACGTGCGTTCCGCCATTTCGGGCGACGTGGTCACGCACCGTAAGCATCGAAAGCTGCGTAACGGCTTCGTGGTCGTGTGGGCTTTGACGAAATTCAAATTGGTTGCGTGTGCACGACGAATTTGATCCGTATCCGTCGAAATTCACCGTATCGTACACTTTACAAATTTCCCGATTACTTTGTGCACGCTCGTCAGATCGAGACGAAACTTACGCCAGCAGGACCGTATCATTTTCTGGTCTTGTATGCCAAGTTTGGTCCAATTATGAGACAGTTGGTAAAATCACCGTTTCGCGGGCCCCACGGTCCGACTCAACGGGCGATTTTGAGCACAACCCGCCGGAATCCAACTTTGGACATACGGTTGGGTTTGTATCGGAAAACCGGATCTGTAGACATGTAGTTTGACGACTTTAGAGACCATTGACTCTGGCACGCTTTTCGGTGCAAAGCGGGTCCAACGACGGACATCATTTTTGCCCGAAATTATCGTTTTGCCCTTGTGTCCAGAATTGGACTCAAGGACAGGCAATCCTAGCTAATTTGACTATTCTGAGAACGTTGGTTATGTTTATTTTAGCTTTCGGAGACAATTGTGATGACTTGGACTTTCTGGCTTATTGATTGGAGTTACATTGTTGGTCTTCGTGCAACCTCCAGGCAAGTATACCTTGCCTTTCTACACAGCTTTATTTACATGCACTGTCTTTATTTATTATCCAGTTTTCTCATATTGTTGATATGTATCTTTCATATCATGTTCATATATTGGTACCATTGATTTGTAGACCATGTTCACAGTTAGCCTTGTGTCATATTGGTCGTGCCTGGATTGATTCGTGTCTTCGCATCTTGAACCTTGAAGCTAACCTGCGAGTCCATAATAGGGACGAGGGTTAGTAGTTATTGGTCCACACCTGCGAGTCCACACTAGGGACGAGGGTGATGCTAGCCTGCGAGTCCACACTAGGGACGAGGATTAGTAGTAGATGCTAGCCTACGAGTCCACATTAGGGACGAGGGTTAGTAGTATAGGGTTTACGCCTGCGAGTCCACACTAGGGACGAGGGTGATGCTAGCCTACGAGTCCACACTAGGGACGAGGGTTAGTAGTAGATGCTAGCCTGCGAGTCCACACTAGGGACGAGGGTTAGCAGTATAGGGTTTACGCCTACGAGTCCACACTAGGGACGAGGGTGATGCTAATCTGTGAGTCCACACTAGGGACGAGGATTAGTAGTTGTTCAAACCTGCGAGTCCACACTAGGGACGAGGGTTTGAGTATTCGTTTCGGTTATCCATTGACATCTTGACATGAGTTCTCTAGTCCTTGTTCAACAGTTTATTTCGTGTAGACAGTGTATAGATTCGTGCTTATTCATTACTCAGTTTTACTTGTTTATCCTGTATTTGCTCCATGCATAATAAACTGTTAGAAAGGCTCGTTTTTATGTATCTTGCTAGTCCTCTGAGGACCTGATGATCTCTTCAAATTTAGCGACTACATGGAGTTAGTTAGCAGAGCAGGATGATAGAGGATTGCGATGTATGATACAGGTATTTGTTTGTGTTATTTCTTTATTATCTTCTCGTGCTTTATATCCATACCATGATATACTCTGCTTATTTATAGGCTCATATCATTCTTAGAGCCTAATCGAACAATATGCTAATGGGCTGCAGACCATGACGCATACTTGTTCATTCTTGTTTATATGATTCATGTGGATTGAGATATAGTTTAGATTAGATATGATACCATGACCTTGACAGCTTATACATACTCGAGTCGGGCTGGAGTCCGCTCGATACGTAGCTGGCTTGCTCACAAGCTCGCGTCCGAAAAAGCGGGTGCGGGTTGTAACAAATCGGCCTAGGAGGAATTAGTGCTTTGGTAGCATGGTATCGGAACCTTCATTCGGGCTCGCAACCTGGTGAATGGTCAACCGCTATACCAATAAAAATCCTATATGGCACGTCGACATGGTGCACAACCACCAGTGGTCATGTTGTAAGGATGTATGCTAATCAATGTCTTATGCAGGGGCGGTAAGTATATTATTATTATCCTGTATCTTATGCAGGAAAGCTGAATTCGGCCAATGGTAAAGTAAACATGGTTTCATGAAATACCATGTCATTTGAATTGTGATTTGCTCTAATGTTGCCTGTCCCTAATAAGTTCATATCTTTAAAATGCTTGTCATTAATAAAATGTTGGTTTTTGAGTGGGCCAACGGGTCTCACCAGCGTATTGTTATAATATGCTGCCCCTCCTCTACAGGTACTGGAGAAGGCTCGGGCGCACCTCGCAACTAAAGCTTTCTGAACTGCTGTTTTCTTTCAAGTTATTTTCCCTAAAGACGCACAAAGTATTGCGAAGTTTTCAAAGATAGCTGCTTATATTTTAAAGTACTAAAGGGGCATAATATATGGAACGGGAAGTTATTTCATGACAGCCTATCAGTTGTACTTCTTTTCATGAATCAATGTAGCCGAAATGGCATTTCAATATTATCGAAAAAAGTTATATTCTGACTACAATTATGAATAAAATGAGTATTTCTTCTTCCTATATTGTATCCTTAATATTTCTGAAATGTGGCTGGATTTCAAATGTTTGTAAATGACATAACAGTGCACATTCTTGCCTTGTACAAGTGCAACACCAGACTTGTACGGCATCACGCCTTAGCAAGAACGAACGATTCGGCACGAATCGAAGCGAGGACGAAAGATTCCTCGAATCGGGGTGTGACACTTCATGTTCCAATATTTTGCACACGGGCACTTAATGTCCATGCCGTCCATGGATTGAGGAAACGCCTTCGCAAATTTGAGGAATTGTTCTACTCCGACGATGTATTCATCTCGCACGAACGGTCTAGCAGATACGTGGATATAGCCATTTCTAGATATCTGCAAATATGAATAAACTTCAAAACTAAAATGAAGATACTACATACTACATACTACAGCCGTGACTCGGGGCCATTTCTATGAGTCGGGACAATTCCTACTACATACTACATACTAAAACGAATAAACTTCAAAACTAAAACTTCAAAACTAAAACGAATATACTATAAACTAAAACGAATATACTACATACTACGGCCGTGACTCGGGACCATTCCTATGAGTATCGGGATCAAAGAAACTACGTGTTGCAAATATCGGCACTATCGGTACGTGTTACAAATATCGGCACTATCGTGTTACAAATTAACCAACCAACAAAACTACGTGTTATAAATATCGGCACTATCGGTACGTGGTTTCGAATCGGAGTATCACATTTTTGGTGTCGAAAAACAAATAACTATTACTAAATTATCAAATTTTTCGGCACTATCGGTGCCCCTGACCCAGCCCCCCCGTACCCCTCCCCCCCTACACCACCCCTAACCCTAACCCGAACCCTATTCCTAACCCCTCCCCACCAGCCCCCCTTCCCTCCCCAGCCCCCCAAACCTTACACCACCCCTAACCTAACCCGAACCCTATCCCCAACCCCCCCCACCATCCCCCCTCCCCTCCCAAGCCCCCCGCCCTCACCCCCAGCTTCCCTCACCCCCCGCCCTCCCCCCTAACCCAAACCCTAACCCTCCCCTTCCTCCAGCCCCCCTCCTCACCCCAGCCGCCCTCACCCCCCCACCCCACCCCTAACCACCCCCAAATATTCCTCACCCCAACCACCCGCACCCTCTGCCCCTCCCCCCGAGCCACCAGCACCCCCCAAACACCAACAACAAATAGAGAGAGAGAGAGGGAGTCGCGTACCGGAGGAGAGTCGCCGGAGAGGCGAAGTCGTCGGAGAGAGTGAGAGCGAGAGCGAGAGCGCCGGAGATAGTGAGAGCGAGAGCGCCAGAGGAAGAGAGTGAGAGAGTAAAATGGATGGAAGGAAATGAATCGGGGGGAATTTAATTTAGTTAGAATTTAGCGACGTTATTATTAACGTCGCTAAATTAGTCACAATTAGCGACGTTTCGCGATGACTAGCTCACGTAACTAATATACGTCATTGTCACGTCGCTATTTGCGTCGTAGTAGCGACGGTTACCGACGTTTTATTTATACGTCGCTAATGTCCACAATTTAGCGACATTTTACTAACGTCGCTAAATTTATATCGCCAATTAAGCAGATTTTAGTAGTGAATTTTGCAATCGGTGTTGAACATGATCCAAATGTCGTTGCATCCGGCAACCGCAGATGCGAAGCCGAGTTGTAATTGGATGGATTTGAGTCTCTTGGGGATTTGGGTTCAATGATGATCAGAAGATCGATTCGGTAGATTTTCTTGAGGCTAAGTAATCTCCTCAAAGTGGGTTTGTTGGCCAGCCCTCTAACATTCCACGAGAGGATGTTAAGCATTGGGTTGTTTGTGGGTGGGGAGGGTATTGAGCCTAGTGGCTGACCGAGTGGTCCTGACCGTGGGCTCTTTTTTTTCTTCGTTGATGGAGGTTTTGGAGGCACCCTGTAATGTTCCGGCAATGACTGTCGCCGAGACTGGTGAGCTGCGTACAGGGTGTCCGTCGTCCTTCCTCGGGGGTGGGGCACCGTCATGGTCTATCTCGACGAGAGCACTGAGGGGGTTATCGGGGTCTAGGAAGCCTGCTTCTATAGCTTGTAGAAGTCTGTCAGTCGGGACCAAACTCAGCATCGCTGGGACGATTTCGAGATCTCTCCTGAGGTTGGGAGTGGGGTGGGGAGGATCCGGGGGGGGATCGGAGTGTATGACCAGTGCCATCTGATTTATTCCTTCGCCGCCCGATGGAGGGTCATTTGTAGGATGTGAGTCGGTGGGCTTCTGGGTCGCCTCGGGATATGTCTGGCTTGTTTGGGGATGTTTCTGTAGAGTGTCCGGCGGGATGATGGTGAGGATGTCGAACTGGTTGTTGAGGAGAATACCCGGGGGATCACATATGGCGTTGGAATTTTCCGAAGTAGATCAGGGACTGGGGGAGCTGTCGTACTCAGCAAAGTGAGAGTGAGAGTTTGGTAGAGGGAGAATGGGGGATGTGGGGGGTGTGGAAATGGATTGGACCGTCTTCCGGGAGTGCTGTTTGCGGGAGGGGGGCTTCTTCTGAAGCTCCGGGTGGACTTTGAAATAAAGCCTGGTGAGGTATCCTCTGGAATGTCAGTGCCGACAGAATTATGTTGTTGTCGTACTCCAGCTTTTGAAAGTGTAACCGTCCCCCGACATCTATCTGTATCTGATTGGGTGGGTCTGAAGACAGATCCAGTTCTACGCATATCTTCGCGTAGTGGCCTTTGGATAGGGTGCAAGTTTCTACTGCAATGGCCACCAAGGATCCGAAAGAGCTCGCGATTCTCTTGGGAGCTACGGGAGCAAAGCAGACTAGGGGTAGGTTTGGTAGGATGATCCATGCAGAGATGATCGCAGAGTCGACTGAGGGGTTGAAGTCTGAGGACCATTTGACGATCTTGATGATGTGTGCTCCAATGCGTGTGGTACCTTTAGCCCAGACTAAGGAGTAGTCAGGATCGGAGGAAACATGGAGCAGCAGATATTTTGGGTCCAACGGGGCAATCCTGTAGGCGGAGGAGAGTCCCCATCCTGCAATCGCCTCTTGGACGGCGGTGATCTTGGGGCACCCAGTTGGGAACTTCAGCACGAAAGTCTTCGCGAAGCTGGCGGCTAGGGAGGATATTTCTGCCAAAGAGAATGGGACGCAAATGGGTTGCCCATCGGAGGGATGTTGGAATTCGATGTCTGGTAGAACTGTGTCAGTGGTGGATGGAGAGAATGCCGTCTTGCGATCAGGTCTTAGGATCTCCGCAAAAGAGGGGGTCCCGAGGAAGTGGGCGTATGGGTAGCTGGGGGGTGTGCACAAGACCATCAGGGGGGTTGGGCGCATGGGCTGCTGGAAGGATGGGCGCATGGCCACCAGGGGGGTAGGGCGCATGAACTCCCATGCATGGGGTGGTAGGCACATGACCGACCGCCGTCATGGTAGAAACGGGTGCAAGCGCGCAAGCTGGGAACTGAGCTGGGCCTGTCCCAGTGGGCGTATGCCCGATCGTAGCTGCACCGAGTGCAGGCGCATGACCGACCAGAGCGGAGGTGGGCGCATAGCTCTCCTCGCATGGGGGCGCATAGCATAAGCTTGGAGGTGCTGCACGAGGGCAGGCGCATGACCATCTGAAGCATGGGGCGCATGTCCACCAGGGGGGGGTTCTGGCGCATGGCAAGCCTTGCCGCCAGCTGTCACAGCGGGGATGGGGGATTTTGAAATTTGAATTTGAATTTGAATTTGAGGGAGGGCGTGGCGATGAAGGGTGGGAGAATCCGCATCCCGTTGAGGAGGACAACCCGGCTGCTCGGCTGACGAGCAGGAGGATGGGGCTCTCCGACGGAGAAGGCCACCGGAGCGGGGCGGCCCTGGGCGGTTCCCAATCTCGGCTGGCATCCAATCGACAGCGACTTGGTGGGGCGGGCGATTGAGCGGGGGCGGGGGACGTCGGTAGCCACCGCAGCTTGGGGCCAGCCTGACCGCGCGCTGCCAAGCAAAGCCAGCTGTGCCGGCGTCCAAACGAGCATCGACGGCTGAGCTTCAACAGCGAGCTCGAGCGGGGCCGCAACGGAGGCGCGACGCCAGCGCAAGGGCCTCCGCGCGGGAGGGGAGGGGCTGGAGTCGGCCCACCGTGGTGGCGCGGCTCCACGCCGGGGTCTGGGGGGGGGGGGGGGGGGCTCATGCGATCATAGGGGGGATATGAGAGGGGAGGAGATTTATATATTATATATATATATATATATCTATATATATTTTATATATATATATATATTATATATATATATATATATATATATATATATTATAATATATATATATTATATATATATATATATATGGAAGCGGATCAAAAGCCCCCCTTAGAAAACCCCTAAAAACCCCCTCACACTAATTCGTAATTTAATGTTAATATTAATGTTAATATTAAGTTTAATGTTATATTAACATTAAATACTAAAATTAACATTAATTTAACATTAAAATTAATATTAACATTACCATTAATATTAACATTAACATTAACATTAATATAAAAATAAAAAAATTAATATTAACATTAACATTAATATAATATTAACATATATTACGGATTAGAGTGAGGGATTTTTTTAGGGGGTTTCTAAGGGGGGCTTTTGATCCGCTCCCTATATATAATATATATATATATATTATATATATATATATATATAATATATATATATATATATATATATATAATATATATAAAAAAAAATAATTATTATATATATATATATATATAATAAAAAAAAATATATATATATATACAGCTATCCATTTAATGTTAATATATTTAATGTTAATATTAATGTTAATATTAACATTAATTTTTATTTATTTTATATTAATGTTAATGTAATATTAATTTAATGTTAAGTTTAATGTTAATTTTAGTATTTAACATTAATATTAACATTAAATGGATGGCTACGAGTGAGGGAATTTTTAGGGGGATCAAAAGTCCCCCTTAAAAAACCCCCTAAAAACCCCCTCACTCTCAGCCGTAATTTAATGTTAATATTAATGTTAATATTAACATTAAATACTAAAATTAACATTAAACTTAACATTAAAATTAATATTAACATTAACATTAACATTAACATTAACATTAATATTAACATTAACATTAACATTAACATTAACATTAATATAAAAATAAAATAAAAATTAATATTAACATTAACATTAATATTAACATTAATATTAACATTGAGAGTGAGGAGATTTTTAGGGAATTTTCTAAGAGGACTTTTGATCCGCTCCCATATATATATATATATATATATATATATATATATATATATATATATATATATATATATATATAATATCCATGTTACAGCACATTATGTTCAACTCATATATTCATCATCACATTTTATATCACACACATCATATTCCTCAGCATATAGCATTGGTTTATGCTTCATAATGCACTCTGTAGTTCGCTTTGTTACATATCAGAACTTACATGAAGGTTAAAACAAAGTCCAGGAAAGTAGGGAATCCATTTATATGTAGCAACCACATCTACATTGATTAAAATAATGAGATTAGTAGCAAACTAGCATAAGGAAGGAATAATTAAAGATTTGAATATAGCTTGTAGAAACTGCCTCTTCATATATTGGCTCTAATGAAATAAAATCTCACCTTCACTTCTGAAAAGAATGTTGTGAAGATATGATCAGATTATAGAACGAACAGCTGCTAAGTTTGACCATTTAGCTGGAACTTTTGGATAAGGCGGTCCATTACATGATCGGAATGTTCTGAAGAAATAACAGAAAAAGAAATCGTATGTATGTTGTTAATGCTAATAATTTGAAATACTGAAATCTTAAACTGTTAAGTGCATTTACGTACGAAATTTATGTAGTAATAGGAAGCGATACATGGATGTGAATTGGTACCACAAAATAGCTAAAGATGGTTTGGACCAATGTGTCGTCAATCGAAATAAACCTGAATGTAAATTGAGATATGCGAGCATAGGCTCGAGGAATGAGTTGTACAGAATAGAGAGATGTATTATTTTAATTTACGTACCATGTATGATATTTTATTTTTAAGTTGAATGCTCATTGTATGGTCATGCATGAACAACTTATGTACAATGTTTATTCTTTTTCGGAACGGTATCTGGGACATCGGAACCGTATCGGGCTTAAAAAAAAAATTATGTGAAACGTACTTTAAGCACGAGTTATTACGAGACCTTCATTGGGACTAGCGCGTTATCCAGACGGGAAGGACACATCGCTATCACTTATATAGTCCTTTGTGGTGTCAGAATCACCAATGACTGTCATATAGATATGTTGCATGCTAATGAATATTTCTGCAGGGTCCGTAGTTAATCCTTTTTTATGCACGGACAACCAAGTTGGATGTGGGTAAGACATCACTATTAAGTGATATGATTATATTTACTGCTTTCATTATTTATTGTCGATTATGAAATGTCAATAGACCTTAGTCTAAATGGAATTCTAATAATTGTGTTGCTTCAGAGTTTATTATGTTGGTTTAGGTAAGTCGGGTTGGTACCGATCACCAGTACATTCTCCAATATATTGACATCTTCATCCATGGGTGTTGGGAACGCAAGTGCTTAAGGGCGATATTAGACTCGTGAAACAATTAAAACTCTTCATATTCAAAGTACTTGAAGCTCTTTTCATTTGAAGGCTTTTTGATTTCAATGTAACAAAGGGGCGGGGGATGATGTATGGAACGATAATGACAGTTTGTTAGTCAGTTGTTTATTCCATGAAATGTAAGCCGAGACGACATTTAATTGTATTGAGATATTTGTACTCCACTGCAAAGTATTAATAAAAGAGAGATTTTTTTTTCTTCCTCTATACTGTGTCTTTAACTTTCCAATGTTATGTTATTTCAATCTTATATTAAAATGAATTATCACACGTGCACATTTTTGTATTGTATAAGTACAATTTAGACTTGTACGACATCACGTCCAGTGATGATTTATCGATTTTGTGGAATCAAGTTGTGACACTGCTTGTGTACTTCATGTGAGTATCATTAATTCGCGCGAATGTGCTTCATGCAAGCATACCCCACTTGATCTGCACTTGTTGCTCTCGTCCCGCGACGGGAACAGCCTTTACGTATCCTAAGGCCAAACTCACCCAACAAATTTGTGAAATTATATCCCAAAGTGTGGGGAACGCTTGTTACTCAAAACAAATTAAGAAGTAACATAGACCGGTCCACTGACATAAGCATAATAAATTTAAAAAATATAAGGGTCAATGTCTATCTAGCAAAATCATTTTCTAGAGTAAATATGTCCAATAATTATTCTCAACAACATCATAGCCGAAATCAATCAATATTCCTTTCTAAATCCTAAATTCGTACGATAAATTTTATCAATCCAAAATCGTAAATCTAAATTTGCCTTTCTATAATCCATCAGCTATAACTTACTCCCAATTCCAGTCTAACTTATACCCAATTTCAATGCGCCCTCAAAATCAACTTTAAAATTGATCAACCTTGTAAGGCATTCTTGCAACCACTAATTGTTTCAAACACAAAAATACATCACATCCAAATTATAGTCTAATTCAATAATTCTCATAATCCATCAATTATGCCACTCATAATTTATTAAATTAATCAATTTTTTTTTTAACAATCGCTAAGTTGAATTTAACTAATATACATTCATGACATGCTCAATGTTACATATTCAAGTTATAGGAAACTCATATATTCAACCCATCTATGATCTATATAGATAGAATCCAGCAAGATAATATATTTCAATATGCTACACAAGTATCGTTCGTCTAGCCACAATATCCAAGGGTCAACATATGTTGATCTTCAATATACTTAGGTCCCATCAAATATATGTGTAACTAGGAAAAATATCCATCTGCTAAACTCAAATTTGTTTTAACCAACGCATTCACTAAATTGGATATAAGAGCAACATTTCCACACCTAAGGTTAAATTAGCTTTAGACTATCTTAGATAAATTTTTTAAATCCTTAGGGTCATTCATATGATTCAAATAAACTTTTATTTGCACCACCAAGTCTTTGCACTCAACTTAAAACTCATTTTGATCGATTCAAGCTACAATTTAATACATATTCTACGCTGATTTTTAGCAAAGTCATACATTTCGTAAATTTGAATTCTTATCCAATATTATATTAATCTATCAAAATTTATTCTTGATTATCCGAACCAATTCAAGAAGGGACATTCGAAGTCTTATCTAACAAGACATAACTCCCATTTGTGACCTTGTACTACCACATTCCTTATTAATTGACTTCTCAATATGAATATCACAAATCAAGAATACAACACGAGAGAATAATACACCACTTGGAGAACCGAATCACTTAGCACAAAAATATTCCTCTCTACACATTGAGTTAATATTTTATACCTGACAAAATCTTACCACGATGGTGTCACGTCCTGATTTTCTTGAATCGATAAGACGTCACCAGATATGATGTACATACAAGACTAAGTTTCGCTTGTACAATGCATGCTCGTGTACATTTGTAAAGTATTATTTTTTCAAAGATTGCTATTTCAAAAATATTTTGCGATGCTTAAGAGTGGGTATTTCGTACCCTTATTTATATATATTATAATATTATATATAATATATATATATATATATATATATATATATATTATATATATATATGAGAAAGAAAGTAATATTGGAGAATTATGACATGTTCATTATGTTGAATCAAACTAGATATATATACAATACAACCAATCTAGAATAGGTAACTACGTATCTATAGTAGGTAATTAATCTCCTACAATAATGTCTCTAGAATAGGTAACTACCAATATATAGTAGGTGATTAATCTCCTATAATAATGCCTCTATAATAGTTAACTACCAATATATAGTAGGTAATTAGTTTTGTACAAATCTCATACGGTTAGGTAATACTCCAAATGAGGAACCTATTGACTACAATGTAATAAATTCTTAAATACTAACATTTATGGTCAAATATCTTTATCATGCCCCCATAAGATGGAGCACTGTGAGGTGATTCCAATCTTGTTCGCCAATTGTTGGAAACATGATCGGAAAAGAGGTTTGTGTTTGCCATTACAAAGTATTTGGAACTTTTTGTATTAACAAACGAACATAGCACAATTTTGATCCGCGGTAGGATCTTTCAAGTACACTTGTTTTTATCTGGGGCGAGTGATGATGGAGGGTTGATTCTTTTGCTCCGTTGACGATCTGACAACGATCATAAAGCGAATGCAAGTCTTCCGAAGGACGGCGATTCGGCTCTCCTGAGGTAAACTCTTGATTCTCTGAATGTCTGATAAGATCCGAGGGGGGTTGAATGAAGGAATAATCCTTCTATTTATAGATGGTGGAATGTTCCATTCATGCATGCATGTGAGATACGCGTATAAAAATTTGGCATGTAGAAAAGCTACGTGCATGACTTTGTTGGACGCATGGGCGCTACGTCTGGGAAGCTCGAACTAAATCTGGTGTAACTGCACTATCGAGCTGCGGATGAGCTGACATGTGACAGATGTTGAGATTCGTTTGTTGCTAAAATCTTGGGTGGTTAGCATCCGTTCATGAGCAGAACTAGATCAATGACACGTGGCACGTGCACATTGCTCAAAGATCTTGATCGGTTTGAGAAATCATAGATTTGATGCGCCTGGAAGATCCGACGCATGAGGAGACTTGGCACATGGCCTAATGGGGTGCATAGTGTCATGCCCCAGAGCCAGAATACTGTAGAGCGGGGGCGAACATAGCCAGCTACGTATATTGAAATGGAATCTACCTCGCTATATGGTCACGGCTGTCTAGATATGAGGGTTTACTACAAGCCAACGGTCTCTTAAGGTCGAGCCTATTGTCTCAATCTCAAACAAATAATATAATTACAAGATGTTAGACCACCAAATATACAATAAAAGGCGTCCCAAATAATACATATTCAGCTGATCATGAAGCTAGTCGTACAAAATGTGAGGACTAACAAGAGTTAAGTCATACATGATCAACCTTAGGATTTGTTAATCATGTTTACAGCCCGTAGGCAGACAGTAAGTAAATGTGCATCGAGCTAACAGGTGCTTGTCGGCTAAACGTCTCAAAGAATAATTTACAATGGAGTGAGTGAAACAAAATGGAAAACCCACTCGTAGCCCGGGTTCCTTCTAGTGCCACCATCGGGCTGGAGGTTCGGTAGATCTTCGGGAGCTGCTTCGAAATCTGGCCACACAAAACCAGCTGGGTCAAACCCCAGAAAGAGCAAGTGTCACAAAGGAGGCCACGAAATAAGAACAAAAGCCAGCATATCAGAACATAAGAAATAGAAGAAAAGTATAAGTAATAAAGAGTACAACAGGACAATAAATGACTAGGGACATGGAACCATTCCGGGAGCCAGATTACAACCCGTAAACCAAACAAGGACCGGGGTTGTAACCCTTCGCCTGAATAGCACTTGTCTCTACCCATTTATTGTTAAGATAAGTAAATCAATCATATTCAGGGGTACCAGATACAGGGACTAGACGAGACTTAGATAGAGCTGGACACCACCCATTCACAAGCAGCCAAGCAAATACTACGGCTTACTACTTAACTAACTAGGGTTATCACAAGCCTAATTACCAACAAGATGCAAATGAGAAATTCCCAGTCCCAAGCCCTACAGACTATCTAGTTATCCTTCCGCGGGTTGAGAGTATGGTTGGGTACATCTCCCAGGAGACGATATACCCTCAGGTGACTTAGAGGGTGCAACACATGACAGTGTGCTGGAAATGTGCTCTACTCGTCGGCAAGCTACAAGTCCATTTAAAGCGCCCAGATAACGAGATCGCCTGTGACTGGAAATTCTCCATGAACTATAGTTTGATCTAGTCATTAGCCTAATCCATATTCAGTGTGAATCCCTGACCGTGGTAACCAGGGAGCCACGTCCTAGACATGATGCAAGACAAGACAAGTGGATTGCACAAAGCAGTAAGAATAAACAACCACGGAGTCAGAGTTGATTATACAAGTCAAGTTAGCCGTCGCAACAGCATCAAGTCAAGTCAAGTTACAGGTTACAAGTTACAAGTTACAAGTCAGGAGTGTGCCGCCATGGGCCACTATCAAGTTATCCAGTATCAAGATTAATCATGAATTACAGGTTAAAAGTTAAGGGCGCACCCCATCGGGTCACTATCAAGAAGATCAGAAAGTACTAGAATCATACTTCATAGAAATCACGAAAACTGTACTAGTCATAAGCAAACACCAAAACCGTGCCAGGTCGTGTTGGGTCGAGACAGTGTTGTGTGGAACAAGATCTCAAAACTACAATCCACAAAAGAGAAGCCAAGTCCAAGAAATAAGACCAAACCATCATAGACAAGTAGATTGCGCAAGGGAGGGTCAGGTTGCGTAGGGGTTGGATCGCGCTAGAGCCAAGCGCGCTGGGTCGGGTTGCGCAGGGAACGAGCTGCGCTAAGTCGGATTGCGTAGGAAACGAGCTGCGCTAAGTCGGATTGCGCAGGGGTTCGATTGCGCTGGATCCAAGCACGCTGGGTCGGCTTGCGCAGGGTGAGCTGCGCTGAAGCCAAGCCGCGCTGGGGTCAGGTGGCGCTGGAGGATGCGAGGTTCACCAAAGGGCAAGCTGCGCTGGTCAGCCAGCGCTAAAGAACGCTGGCCGAGGAAGGCTGCGCGTTCGGCCTTGCGCTAAAGAGCGCAGGCCGAGAGGTCTTCTTCTCCAGCTAGGCTGAGAAGATGAACCAAGAACACCAAAAACTTCAAATCTCCATATCTTGGCCAAATCAAAACCAAATTTAGATTTTCAAGGTTCTAACTTGTGTAAAATTGAATTCTCTTCCACATGAAAGCCTCAAAACAAACAAAAATCAAAGTTTAATAGATCAAAATCAAGAAAATCCGAAAATAGTTAAAACTTAGATCTAGAACAATAGAGACTCCAATTCACAAAATGCCAAGTTCTAATGTTGTTCTCCATGGCCTAATCTAGCTAATGGATAAATAAAATGTGGTGCTTATTTGGTGGCAAGGTGCACTTGCCTATGGTGTTGGTGGAGGAAGGAGGAAGAAGAAGATGGAGAAATTAATAGAAATTATAGAGGAGAGAGAAAGTTAGGTAGGGATTTAATGAGGGTGGTTGTGGTAGAATGAGGGTGGAGGTTTAGCTAAGGGTGGTCCAACTCAAACCGAACCAAACCAAACCAAGTCCTTCTCCACAAAATAAAACCAAGCCAGGTCCAAAACCCGTTTTACGAGAAAACCAAAATCCACAAGTTAAGCCAAAACACTTACAGGTCAAATCTGAGAAAATAAAATACAGGTCCAAAGTACATATATGCCTAATCAAAATACGTATCCCGAAATACGGGCATTACAACTCTACCCACCTTAAAAGAATTCCGTCCTCGGAATTTAGATCAAGATGCTTAGAGATGTAAGAGCCAACTATGTTATCCACAATTAAGCTATACTAAGCAGACAATCATACATACAAGCAAGGGATGGAAAGCATAAGGCATAAGGGAGATATTATACCTTACAAGTCAAACAAGTCGAGATATCGCGATCGGATGTCGTCCTCCACGCTCCCGTTGACTCACCTAGAGAGTGATGACCCCAAGCAACACAAACTATGCTAATAGTCTTGTTCTTGAGTATCTTCTCCCCGGTCCAATATAGACACGGGTCTCTCCTCATACGAAAGGTTGGAACCAACAACCAATTCCGAATGGTCTAGGATATGGCTCAGGTTCGAGATATACCGTCGTAATTGGGACACATGGAATATACATGCACCTCACTTAGCGACGGCGGAAGAGCAAGACGATAGGATACATCTCCTACTCGCTCCAGGATATCGAACGGCCCTATATACCTAGGACTAAGCTTTCCCCGCACGCCAAAGCGAATGACGCCGTGGTTAGGCGAGATCCTAAGGAATACATGGTCATCAATCGCAAACTCTAAGGGACGCCGATGGGCGGTCCAATGGCGCTGGCGATCTTGGGCAACTCGAAGATGATCATTGACTTTTCTGACTACTTCAACTGTCTTGGCAATCATTTCTGGACCGAGCATCTGCCTCTCTCCGACATCGTCCCATGCTAACGGAGATCTGCACTTCCTACCATACAGTGCCTCGAATGGTGCCATCTGGATGCTGGCCTGAAAACTGTTATTGTACGAGAACTCCACCAGGTGTAGGTGATCCTCCCATGAACCACCGAAGTCAAGGGTACAAGACCTCAACATGTCTTCAAGAGTCTGGATTGTGCGCTCTGACTGACCATCTGTCTGCGGATGATATGCTGAACTAAACTGAAGACGAGTTCCCAAACTCTCTTGCAGGCTATGCCAAAAGTGTGATATAAACCTTGAATCTCGGTCCGAGGTGATACTGACGGGCACACCGTGAAGCCTGACAATCTGCCTGAGGTACATCTCTGCTAGCTGAGCCTAGACTGCCCGACTCTGAATGGGAGAAAATGAGCCACCTTCGTGAGCCTGTCAACTATAACCCAAACATCATCTCCACCAGCCGGGGATCTAGGCAATCCAGTCACAAAATCTATGGTCACATGCTCCCATTTTCATTCTGGAATCGGCAAGGGCTGAAGAAGTCCAGCGGGCCTCTGCTGTTCAGCTTTAACCTGCTGGCAATCCAAACACCGAGAGACAAACCGGGCTATCTCCCTCTTCATGCCATTCCACCAAAAATACTGACGAATATCTCTATACATCTTCGTACCACCGGAATGAATAGAATACTGTGAATTGTGAGCTTCTGCCATGACTTCCTGTCTGATATCTCCTCTGGGTACACAAAGACGAGTGTCATGCCGAAGTGTACCATCTTCATGAATACACAACTCTGGCCTTCTTTCTGCTTCACACTCTGCTCTGAGTCGTTGAAGCTTAGAATCTGTAGATTGCGCCATCTGGATCCTCTCAACTATGCTGGACTGAACCTGTAGACTGGCCATCAATGCCACATTGGTAGAAAGAATCACTTCAATTCCCATCTTCTGAAGATCTGCCAATAACTCTGGTTGCGCTGTCAGGAAATAAACTTCGGCTCTCCGGCTCAACGTATCTGCTACAACGTTAGCCTTCCCTGGGTGATACTGCAAATCCACATCGTAGTCCACCAATAGCTCGAGCCATCTTCTCTGCCGCATATTAAGGTCCTCCTGGGTGAAAACAATCTTCAGGCTCTTGTGATCAGTAAATATCTCCACTCTGTCTCCGTACAAGTAGTGCCGCCAAAGCTTAAGTACAAACACTACTGCTGCCAGTTCCAAGTCGTGGATCGGGTAATTCTTCTCATGATCACAAAGTTGACGTGATGCATAAGATATTACCTTCCCATGCTGCATCAAGACACACCCCAATCCTCTGCCTGAAGCGTCGCAATAAACTGTGAATCCTCCGGTCCCATCTGGAAGTGTAAGAATGGGAGCCGTTATCAAACCTTGCTTCAACTTCTCAAATGATTCCTGACACTCTGCTGTCCAAGCAAACAGCACATCCTTGTGGGTCAATTGGGTCATCGGCGCCAAAATCCTTATAAAATCTGAAACGAATCGCTGGTAGTAGCCGGCCAATCCAAGGAAGCTGCGGACCTCTGTCGCTGAACTAGGTACTGGCCATGTTTCGATAGCCATAATCTTCTGGGGATCCACTTCCACTCCTCCTCGGATAATGATGTGACCCAAGTATGAAATGCGATCGAGCCAAAACTCGCATTTGCTGAACTTGGCGTACAACTGATGCTCTCTAAGCGTATGAAGGACAATCCTGAGATGCTGCTCATGCTCTGCTTCGCTCTTGCTGTAGACCAGGATATCATCTAGGAACACGATCACGAACTGATCCAAGCAAGGCATGAAAATACGATTCATGAGGTCCATGAATACGGCCGGCGCATTGGTCGCTCCAAAGGGCATAACAAGGAACTCCCAATGCCCATACCTCGATCTAAATGCTGTCTTCGGGATGTCCTGCTCTTTGACTCTGATCTGGTGGTATCCTGACCGCAAGTCTATCTTCAAGAACACTGAAGCCCCTTTGAGTTGATCAAACAAGTCATCTATCCTCGGAAGAGGGTATCTGTTCTTGATTGTCACTGAGTTCAAGGTACGATAATCTACACATAACCTGGATGTACCATCCTTCTTCTTCATAAGAAGCATCGGGGCTCTCCAAGGCGATCCACTTGCACGGATGAATCCCTTGGTCCTGAGTTCTTCAATCATCTTGTACAAAATCTCCAACTCTGAAGGCGCCATCCTATAGACTCTTTCTGATACTGGTGCTACGGCCATCCGCAATACTGGGGAAGATGGTTCCACTGCGCCTCTGGAAAATGAAAACTCTGGCTCGCCTGGAATACTAAAGATAACCCTACCAACATGGCAGTCTAATCTAGCATACTGGTTCCTCAACCAATCCATGCCTAAGACTACATCATAGTCTGCCATAAGGAATTCTATAAGTCTAGCGGAGAACTCTCTACCGCTAACTATGATCCGACACGAAGAAAACACTCGATCTACTCCCACAAGACCATTACCAGTAAGTATATTAAGCCTTACTGATAATGACTCGGGCTCCAATCCTATCTGTGTCACGAATCGTACAGACATGAATGAATGCGATGCACCAGAATCAAATAATACCAATACTGGAGAGGAGTTAACGAGAATAGTACCTGCCACTACCTCACCTGGTGCAACTTCTTCTTCCATAGTCATCATCATAGCCTGACCTTGTCCTCTGGCTGCGGGTCCCCTCTGCTGGAAACCTCTCTGCCTACTCTGCACTTGGGCTCGGGTGTACTGCTGCTGGTTCTACTGATAAAACGCCTGGGCCTGAGGCAACAATGGCCTCGGGTACTGCTGCTGCTGCGTAGCTGCTGGTCCCCTAACTGATGGACTGGTTAGGTTAGAAGAGGATGAACTACCCCTATTCGGGCAGGCTCCTATCTTGTGATCTGCCGCTCCACAAGCCAGACACAATTTCTGCGCCCTACGACAATCCGCCACTATATGGCCTGGCTTCCCGCAATGAGAACATCCCATCGCGGAAGTCTGCTTCTGCTTCTGCAGCTGCGGGTACGTCGGGGTTGAATGCTGAACCGACATCACTGAGGCCGCCCGCCTCGGAGTTCCAATAGTCAAACTCCTAGCTACCGCGGACTGGAGCTGATGATTGGTGCATCTGACTGTGGGACCGCTTCCTACCTCTTGTCCTATCCACGATCCTCTGAGAGGTGTACTCATGCCTTCTAGCTGCTCTCAATACTGCATCGAACGTCTGGTGCTCAAACTGCTCAACTGCCAACAAGATCTCCAAATGCAGTCCCTGCTGGAACCGCTGGGCCTTATCAAACTCGGTCGCCACCAAGGTGGGGGCAAACCTACTGAGTCTAGAAAACTTAGATGCATAACCGTCGACCATTCTGCCTCCTTGCTTCAAGTTGGTAAATCTCGTCTGTAGGTCGTACCGAGCTACAGCATCAAAATACTTCGTCTGGAATCTTTCTCTAAATACCGCCCAAGCAATGAGTGCCACTAATTCCATGGCTTGCGCTGCCCACCAACTGCGAGCCAAATCTAACAACTGTAGGCGTACCACCGCCACCTTCTCATTCTCAGGTGTCCTAGCTGCTTCTAGAATTACCTCGGTATCCTGAAGCCAAGCGTCCGCGGCAATCGCATCTTCGCTGCCGTCGAAGAATAGAGGATTCAAGCGCTTGAAGCTGTTGGCCGCGCTGTTCCCTGGATGACCGCCTCTGGTCAAGGCATCTGCCACTACCTGGTGTAAGGCGTCTCCTCTACGGTCCTGGGAAGCTATCAAGGTCCTGATGAGACCTACCAAGGTGCCATTGTCAGGCTCTACAGGCTGGACGGGCCGAACTGGGGGCTTTCCTCCAGTAGGTACAACTCTGGACTACTCGGAATGCTGGGCTTGATCTCCGGGTTGCTGGTCCACGGGAAGTGTAACACCCAGTTTTCTGATATTGGGATATTTTTGAAAATTTATTATTTTTATTATTTATTAGTGGTATTTTAGTCATGGTATGATTTTCTGGTGATTTTAGTTAGGTTAAACCAATTCCTAAGTCATGACTTGTGACTTTGTGATTTTACTATAAACTCTAGTGTAAACCCTAGCTATTCCTTAACCTAGAGACTAACCATGATCATGTGAGCTTAGCCATAGGCTTAGAACATCAAATTAGGACTTTTTGGCCTAAAGGGTATTTTGGTAATTTTCTAGGATTTATTTGGAATTATTTGAAATTATGTGTTTTTATTATTAATTAATTATTGATTAGTGTTATGTTAGTCCCTAAGCTAGTTTAGCCTAATCTAGGGGTTAGTCACTAACCTAGAAGACTAAGTGTAGATATTTACTTTATGTGTAAATATCTAGGTTGATAAATATCTAGATATTTAACTTTCTAGGATATTTTAGAAACCTAGAATATCTAACCCTAGTCAAAGCCTTAGAGACTAAGTTTTGCAAGGTGGAAGGGGACCCTATAGCCTACCCCTACCCCCCCATGGCAGCCAAGAACACCCCCCCTATATATGTACACCCCTTCACAAAAAGGTCCCATTTTCATTACACTAAAACCTTGATTTTTCCCTCAACTTCACACCTCCATAACTTCACCATTAGTGATCCTATTGACCTCAAATCTTTTGCATTGGAACCCTAACATACCAAGGGAGCTAGGGGAGACTAGAAGTTGGAGTTTTTGAGGTTTTGGACATCACAAAGTTGAAGTGAAGCCCCCCCCCTACACATTGGATTTCTTGATTTCTAGCACATAGAGGTATTTTCATTTTATCTATGTAATGTAGTGATTTTTCTTCATAAATGCATGCATGTAGGTCTACCCTAACTGTAGGACAAGTTCGGTGAAAACTAGGATCGATTTGGTGTCCGTATTGGACACGTATCCTATTTCAATTTCATGTTAATACACTGATTTTGCTCACTGTTTCAGTACATGTAAACTCACTGATTTTCAAATGTTTTTGATCAAAACCCTAGCCTACCTAACCCTAAACCTAACCCTAAAACACTGAGCACAAATTGGGTTGTGTCGTGTCCAAAATCTGGACACGAAGCTCTCAGTTTCACACACTGGACACAGTGCACAGTACACTGAAATGTGCCCTGCTACCACTGTGTCAGTTCTCCTTGGACACGCCACGTGGACACGCCAAAATTGGCATAGAGCACGGGGCACTGACTGACAGGTCATCCCCAAAGTTTGGGATGACCTCGTGTCGTGTCGGACACGGAATCGTCCCCGCAAGGGTCGTGCACTGCACTGCACAGCCGTGAAAACGGCTCTGACACGGGTCTCGTGTCCCATGTACACGAGTCGTGGACACGTGTCAGGGTGACACATGTGTAGAGGAACCTAGGGCGAACCCCAGGACACGAGCACGAGATGTGTCGTGTCCTGTGTCGCGTACACGAGACGCGTGCATCACTGCACGACGCGGTCTGAAACCACGTATTTCCCTCTCTGATACGCGTGTCGTGTCCCCTCTACACGACACGTGGACACAGTGCAGGGTGCTGGACACGTGCACGAACCCTAGACCCACCTACTGACACGATCACGAGATGTGTATCGCTTTGTGTCGTGTCCTAGACTCGCCTACATGTGTGCACGACGTGTAGTGTCTGTTAGTGTATGTGTTTTACCCGATTGGGTTAGGAGTGGTGGACACGCCGTGCGTGTCATGGCCATGTGTCAGGCTAGTAGGAACCTAGAGGAACCTAGGGGCTACCATTACCAACCACTAGTATCGAGCCTTAGCTCGGTTTTGGATGTGAAATTGGGTTTAACCAATTTCGAGTAAACAGTCCAGTTTTCCAGTTTTGGAATTGTTTCCAGTTTTTGTATTTTGAATTTCAAACCTATTTTTGATATGTTTTACATATGTATTGGTATATTATCAGTGTATATATATAGTATATATGTATGTGTGAGTGTGGGTGAATTTTGGGGGTATTTGGTAGCGTACATAGGGAGTTGTGTAGGTATATACTATTATGTATATGTGGACTGTGTGTGTGTGAGTTTGGGGCTGGGATTCCTGTCTCAGGAACCTGAGACACCCCCCCCCCCTACTGTTCTGTCCATCCCTTTCTTTCACTCTCTCTCCCTGTCTCTCTCTCTCTTTCCCTCTCTCTATATCTATATATATTGTATATAAGTATTAGGTAATATACATATACATTTTGTATGTATATATATATATATATGTTATAGATATATATTAGTGTATATATATGTTATATATATGTGGGGTTATGGGTATATTACATAGTGACCCTTTATATATAGGTTATATATATTTGTATAGATTCTATTGTAGGTATAAACCTATGAACCCTATGACCATTGACCTAGGTTACTAGCCTATGGCTATAGAGTTAGCCTATGGCCCATGACCCATGAGTCTAGACTTGACCTTAGGCCTATTGGGCCTAGTTTGACTACAAGTTTGACCATGGTTGACCAAAGTCAACTATAGGTCAAACCTTAACCTAATTGACCTAGAATTGACTTGGATGGACTCTAAATGACTTGGTGACCTAAGTTTGACTAAACCCTAGACTATTGACTAGTTGGTTTAGACTTGACCTATATAAGGGTATTATTTATGACTTGGTTATATAGATAGCCCTATGTAGAGTGAAGATATGTATGGGGTTAAGTAGGATACTTAGAGTTGAGTCTTGATTGAGTTAGACTATGGTTTAGCTTGATTATAAGATTAAGTTTGGTGTTGTACTATATATATTTATATGTGATTTGGTTACACCTTAGCTTTGTAGAATGGTATCTTAGGTATCCTAAGACAGGTTAGCCTATGGTTAGTTAAGTAACCTTATAGAGTTTGACTTAAATAGTTGACCCCTGGCTTAATTACCTGACTGACTAGTCTTTGTTTGACCAATACCTTAGTTGGTCTAAGTTTGACTTAGACTTGACCCAGATTGATCATGACTAGTAATTGACTAGTTTGATTAGAGTGTTGACCAGGAGTTGACTTTAACCTAGATTTGACTAACCTTGACTTGTTTGACCTTGTTTGACTCTATTTGACTTAGTTTGATTCCCTGTGACCTAATATGACTTGATTGACTTAGTTTGACTGTAGAGTTGACCAAGTTTGACTTTGACCTAGATTGGCTTAGAATTCATATAGATTGCATTGAAGATTTCATTTACCTTCATTTTGGACATGTCATAACTGTGTTACTCTATTTTAGGACATTGTGACCCTGGTACAGACATCTGATATTACACTACTCTTTCCAGAGTGTCAGGCGAGTACATTCTCTGATAGATCTTTCATTACTTGTCATTTACTGTATTTCAGTTCTAGATAGCTATATATCTCTGTACAAACACGATTAGTATTACTGGATCCATTACATGCGACACTCATTTATTCATGTCTGGCCTCTATATCTGGAATCACTACTGGCATCACCCTACTGGAATCATTTCTGGAATCATTGGCTGGACTCATACTGGTTGTAGTGTTGGATTATGGATTCACTTGTGGGCGGGGAAATACTTGAGTAGACATGTGAACATACCTAAAATCTGGAACCACCTCCCTTGGAACTATTCTGGAATGCTAGCCATCCCACACTTGGCCGAGTGTGCGATGTGCCTGATTACCCCTAGCCGTTTACATGTCGATCTCAGTATTTTAAAAACACACTGTTAGAGTATAGGCTGGACTTACCCTGGAATCATGGATCACTTCTGGACTCATTTTACTGGACTCATCTTGTACTGGAATCATCTAGTATTGGATTACATTGACTGGACTCACACTGGGATTACATTTTATACTGTCTGGACTTATACCATGTTATTCTAGTTCAGCTAGTTTACTACAGTCTTCTTGCCATGATTTCTTCTCTTGTTAGTTACTTTACTTTCCTTGTACCCTCACTGTTTCTCTACATCATTATCTGTATAAAACTGCCATGCTCATCTGTATAACTGTCTAAAAACTGCTTTATAGTCTTTGTCATTTACTTGGGATTTCTAGATGAGATGTGCTCGTTCCTGTCCTGATTGGACCTGTTGAAAATATTACAGATGATACTCCTGACGACACATGCCCTACTTACCATGGACCTGGCGAGGGATTAGCTACCTTTGGTTCCGACTCTCAGGAGTGATTCAGGAGTTTAGCTAGTAGACTTACTTAGCTTTCATGTTTTGAGCTTGTTGCATTAACTTGAGATATTGAGTTGTATTAGAGTTTGTTTGAGACATTGTTGTTATTATTTTAGTAGTTTAATTTCTGTTGTTGTTAGTTGGTATCTAGATTTCTGTGTTATCTTATCGTGCTTAGACTGTGATTGAGTATATCATATCTTTTACTTGTCCTCCCTTCGGAGTTGAGATCTTGGCTAGTACATTATATACACTGCATGAGATTAGTTAGCAACCTAGGACAGCGTTCTACCGCCGATACTGCGGTGTAGGCTGGACGTACCCACTTCTCGTGCCCCTACACAGGGTGCGGGTCGTGACAGGAAGTGCTCCACCTTACGGATCGGCGGGGTCAGGTATAGTACCGCTGAAGAAATGACACAGGGGAAAACAATAAGGAAGGACCAGGACAGATCAACGATACAAGCACATGATCAGGGCAAAATCTAGAGATTCAGAGGATATGAATGGAGATCAAAGACGAGTTCTGATTGAGCCATCTACCCGATAAACCCTCACATATCTTGAATGCCAAGACCTGCATGTGTCACCACTTAAACCTTGTCATGCTCCAGAACCAGAATACTGGAGAGCGGGGGCGAACATAGCCAGCTACGTATATTGAAATGGAATCCGCCTCGCTATATGGTCACGGCTGTCTAGATATGAGGGTTTACTACAAGCCAACGGTCTCTTAAGGTCGAGCCTATTGTCTCAATCTCAAACAAATAATATAATTACAAGATGTTAGACCACCAAATATATAATAAAAGGCGCCCCAAATATTACATATTCAGCTGATCATGAAGCTAGTCGTACAAAATGTGAGGACTAGCAAGAGTTAAGTTATACATGATCAACCCTAGGATTTGTTAATCATGTTTACAGTCCGTAGGCAGACAGTAAGTAAATGTGCATCGAGCTAACAGGTGCTCGTCGGCTAAATGCCTCAAAGAATAATTACAAAGGAGTGAGTGAAACAAAATAGAAAATCCACTCGTAGCCCGGGTTCCTTCTAGTCGCCACCATCGGGCTGGAGGTTCGGTAGATCTTCGGGAGCTGCTCCGAAATCTGGCCACACAAAACCAGCTGGGTCAAACCCCAAAAAGAGCAAGTGCCACAAAAGAGGCCACGAAATAAGAATAAAAGCCAGCATATCAGAACATAAGAAATAGAAGAAAAGTACAAGTAATAAAGAGTACAACAAGACAATAAACGACTAGGGACATGGAACCATTCCGGGAGCCAGATTACAACCCGTAAACCAAACAAGGACCAGGGTTGTAACCCTTCGCCTGAATAGCACTTGTCTCTACCCATTTATTGTTAAGATAAGTAAATCAATCATGTTCAGGGGTACCAGATACAGGGACTAGACGAGACTTAGACAGAGCTGGACACCACCCATTCACAAGCGGCCAAGCAAATACTACGGCTTACTACTTAACTAACTAGGGTTATCACAAGCCTAATTACTAACAAGATACAAATGAGAAATTCCCAGTCCCAAGCCCTACAGACTATCTAGTTATCCTTCCGCGGGTTGAGAGTATGGTTGGGTACATCGTCCAGGAGGCGATATACCCTCAGGTGACTTAGAGGGTGCAACATATGACAGTGTGCTGGAAATGTGTTCTACTCGTCGGCAAGCTACAAGTCCATTTAAAGCGCCCAGATAACGAGATCGCCTGTGACTGGAAATTTTCCATGAACTATAGTTTGATCTAGTCATTAGCCTAATCTATATTCAGTGTGAATCCTTGACCGTGGTAACCAGGGAGTCACGTCCTAGACATGATACAAGACAAGACAAGTGGATTGCACAAAGCAGCAAGAATAAACAACCACGGAGTCAGAGTTGATTATACAAGTCAAGTTAGCCGTCGCAACAGCATCAAGTCAAGTCAAGTTATAAGTTACAGGTTACAAGTTACAAGTTACAAGTCAGGAGTGCGCCGCCACGGGCCACTATCAAGTTATCCAGTATCAAGATTAATCATGAATTACATGTTAAAAGTTAAGGGCGCACCCCATTGGGTCACTATCAAGAAGATCAGAAAGTACTAGAGTCATACTTCATAGAAATCACAAAAACCGTACCAGTCATAAGCAAACACCAAAACCGTGCCAGGTCGTGTTGGGTCGAGACAGTCGTGTTGTGTGGAACAAGATCTCAAAATTCCAATCCACAAAAGAGAAGCCAAGTCCAAGAAATAAGACCAAACCCTCATAGACAAGTAGATTGTGCAAGGGGGGTCAGGTTGCGCAGGGGTTGGATTGCGCTAGAGCCAAGCGCGCTAGGTCGGGTTGCGCAGGGAACGAGCTGCGCTAAGTCAGATTGCGCAGGAAACGAGCTGCGCTAAGTTGGATTGTGCAGGAAATGAGCTGCGCTAAGTCAGATTGCGCAGGGGTTCGATTGCGCTGGATCCAAGTGCGCTGGGTCGGCTTGCGCAGGGTGAGCTGCGCTGAAGCCAAGCCGTGCTGGGGTCGGGTGGCGCTGGAGGATGCGCGGTTCACCAAAGGGCAAGCTGCGCTGGTCAGCCAGCGCTAAAGAACGCTGGCCGAGGAAGGCTGCGCGTTCGACCTTGCGCTAAAGAGCGCAGGCCGAGAGGTCTTCTTCTCCAGCTAGGCTGAGAAGATGAACCAAGAACACCAAAAACTTCAAATCTCCATATCTTGGCCAAATCAAAACCAAATTTAGATTTCCAAAGTTCTAACTTGTGTAAAATTGAATTCTCTTCCACATGAAAGCCTTAAAACAAACAAAAATTAAAGTTTAATAGATCAAAATCAAGAAAATCCGAAAATAGTTAAAACTTAGATCTAGAACAATGGAGACTCCAATTCACAAAATATCAAGTTCTAATGTTGTTCTCTATGGCCTAATCTAGCTAATGGACAAATAAAATGTGGTGCTTATTTGGTGGTAAGGTGCACTTGCCTATGGTGTTGGTGGAGGAAGGAGGAAGAAGAAGATGGAGAAATTAATAGAAATTATAGAGGAGAGAGAAAGTTAGGTGGGGATTTAATGAGGGTGGTTGTGGTGGAATGAGGGTGGAGGTTTAGCTAAGGGTGTTCCAACTCAAACCGAACCAAACCAAACCAAGTCCTTCTCCACAAAATAAAACCAAGCCAGGTCCAAAACCCGTTTTACGAGAAAACCAAAATCCGCAAGTTAAGCCAAAACACAATTACAGGCCAGAATCTGGGAAAATAAAATACAGGTCCAAAGTACATATATGCCTAATCAAAATACGTATCCCGAAATACGAGCATTACACATAGCAAGTATGGGCGCATGGCTGTAGAGGCGCATACGAATGTTTGTTCGGGTCAGCCACGTGGCAAAGCACAGCTGTAACCGACAAACAAGTAATGATGGCGACTCTTAGTTTTCTGTGAAAATGGTCGACTTTATTCTCGAGATGTGTGTTGCTGACTTCTGACACTTAGAATTAAATGCTTTAAGGGGTGAAGAGCTTATGTAGGCACATCATTTGTAGAGCGCATGTACCATGGAGCGCATCAGCTGTTATGTGTACATCTTTCGAGAAGCACGCTATGTCACATTCGAGTGATAGCTGATATGTGACATCTTTGTTAGTGGGTTATTAAATGCTGATGGGAAGTGGAGTTGTAAGCGCATAGCATCTTGGCACATCTGAGCCCTGGCGCATGGAGTCTTAGCGCGACTGAGCCCTGGAGCAGTTGAAGTGGGCGCATGACTCTGGATGTACATAGTTATGGAGGTGCATGGTTTCCATGATTTTATAGTAGAACGATCAGAAACAGAGACTTCAGTGCAAACAAGTTTGCTCTCTGTTTTGAGTAACGATCAGAAACATAGACTTCTTGCAAATAAATTTTGCTCTCTATTCTAATTTTATAGGATTTCGGAGACTTCCTGCAAACAAGTTTGCTCTCCTAATTTTCTTAAGTTGGGATTTCGGAGACATCCTGCGAACAAGTTTGCTCTCCCAATTTCGATCTTGAATTTGGGATTTCGGAGACTTCCTGCAAACAAGTTTGCTCTCCTAATTTCCTGAAGTGAGTTTCAGTACTTTGGAGATTCTGGCGAATGAGTTCTTCCTCCAAAAATACCTGACCTGAGGTTTAGGATTTTGGAGATTCCGACAAACAAGTTTGCTCTCTAAAATGTCCGGCAGCTGAGTTTTAGAATTTTGGAGATTCCGACAAATAAGTTTGCTCTCCAAAATATCCTGCAGCCCACAAAAAAGAAGAAGCACCGTCTTTATACGATCTGCTTGCAGGAACCAGCATGTTCTTGAAAAATGCTAGTTAACTTTTTGTAACTTGAATGGGCTCCCTGGGCTAAACGGGCGCCCTTTATTATTATTTTTATTTCTTGTGCCCTTTTCAAAGGAGGCCAGGGGGCTCTATATATAGAGTCACTACAAAAAAGCGACCTTTTGGGACAACAAAAAATCATTTTAAAAAGAGCCTATACCGTCCCAAATATTATTTTGGACGGTAGTTGGGACGGATTTAAACAGTGCTATTAGGGTGGCATAGCAAAAACTTAAGGGACGGATATAGCCATCGTAATTGTTGTTAAATGACGGATTGAAACCGTCCTAATAATTTAGAGGAAGGGTCACAAAAGAATATAATTTTCTTTTAGGACAGTTACAAATTAGTCCCAAAAAGTTATAACAACTGTCATATTTATTATAAAATTATTGTTTCCCTGTGCTATCTATAAAATGTACAATTAAAATACACATATATAACAAAAACCATATATAACTAAATCTTTAAGTTCAAATGCATATTATAAACTCTAAAGTACATTAATAAAGTAGGTATTTATAAAAATCATTAAACGTCATATCCCATCATTTACAAAAGGAACCTAAAGTGCTTTACATCATTGAGGGTCCTCCAATCATTTACAAAATGAACTCAAAACGCTTTAATCATTTACAAAATGAACTTAAAACGCTTTACATCATTAAGCGTTCATCTACCATCATTTACAAAATAAATCTAAAACGCTTTACATCATTAAGCATCATCTATCATCATTTGCAAAATGAACCTAGAATAAACCCAAACTGCTTTTCCATTAAGCGACATCTCCCATCATTTGTAAAATCAGTCCAAAACTCTTTTGAAAGACCTGCAAATACGAGTAAAAAATAACTAGTTAACAAAATGCAACGCCATATATATATATATCAAGAATACAGCAACACATATGAGAATACCATGACCCATTGTGTACAATGTTTAGACATAAACTAAAAAAACTTGTTTATATAATTTATGGCAGTGCATATGAGAATACCATGACCATATATACTGTAATGTTTACATAAGTCTGTTGTTATAGAGATATTGTAGCTAGGAACTTCTAAAGAGAGAATATAATTCCTGCAATTATATAATTCATAATTCACTGATACACTGAGCACCTAATTTTTTTAATATATTACCTTTAATTATAATAGGATAATTAAATGGCTATTGAAGACTCAAATTTATGACTACAATCTTAAATAAGAAGAAATAAAACTATAATAACAATCTATCCGTAATTTATAGTTTAGGAAGTCTAATAAGAAGATCGTAGTCATTGTCCAACTATAATAACAATCTTCCCCCTCTAATAAGAAGAAACAAAACTATAATAACAATCTATTCATATCTTTCAAGCATGTACACTGTGTTCTAAGATAATTTAGGAAGTCTATCTAATAGGAATGCTTAAGAATATCATTGTCCAACTAACCGATAATACCAACAAGTAGGACATCTCGATTGAAATATTTTTGCCACATACATTTAGATATAAGCAAACATCTTTCTTTAAAGAAGACATAACCTACAATCTTTAATAGACTTTATGAATTGTATCCTTTAAACAATACCTGCCTGCATTTAGAATATGGTCTCAAAGTTCTTGTGGAAATTCACCATTTTATTATGAATATGGATTTGCAATTAAGTTTTATACAAGAATTTTGATTTGGCCTAACTGTAGAACATTGGAAATGGATAGCATAGAAAAGATAACATATACCGGAACACGACACGTAGAAGTTTTTACAGCGTGCAAAAATATGTTGCTGAAAGGATATATAGAAGAACATGTACCATGGTTTAAGGAGCATCTTTGAAGTTGTCAACCCCAGTTTTCAGAAATGAGAGTAATTTTAAAATTTTATAATTATAATCATTTAATAATGATATTTAAAAAATATTGTGATTTTTGGTGATTTTTAATCAATTTAAAACTATTTAAAATATTGAATTGTGATTTTGATGGTTAACTAGTTAAACCTTAGTTTTACTAAGCCTAGAGACTAACCATGACAAAGGGAGCCTAGTCATGTGATTAGGATGACTAATTACAACTTTTTGGCCTAAGAATATTTTGGTCATTTTTGACTTATAAAGAAAATGAATTTTGATTAATTAATATTGTGCTAATTGAATTGTTAGAGACTAACCTAGAAGCTTAACCTAATCTAGATTATTCTTGAGGTTAGAATCATGGTTAGAATACTCCTACTAAGTGCCAAGGTTAGTAATATCTTGATATTCCTAAGTAGGATATTTACCCCTTAGGATATTTGTGAAAAAGAAGACCTTAGGACTAATTGAACCAATATGAAGGCTTGGAATTGGATGGACAAGCCCTAGCCACTCATCTACATCTAAAATCTAACCCAAATTCATCTAATGACCAGCCATCAAGTGCCCCCCCTTTAAATAGCAACCTATTAAGGATTTTGTCTCTTTTTACACAATAGAGAAGCCCTAATTGTTCTTTCCCAAATTCTTTCCCCTAATATCCAAATTGAGTCCAAATTGGTTCTAATCAATTACATCATCACCCTCTACCATAGTGGAAGCGAGTAGAGGCTTGCTAGCAAGGATTTCGAGTGCTTTGGACAATTGGAGTTCAAGGGGGAAACACTCATTTTTACCTTTGCATTGAGATATACTCTTAATAGGTAAATACCATGAAACCTATATTAAATCATGTTTTCTTTTCATAGATGCATCCATTTAAGGTTCCCCTAGGTGTAGCCCAAGTTTGGTAGGAATTCGTGTCCATTTCGTGTCCGTATCGGACATGTATCGGTGTTTTTGAATAAGTGTTTGGTGAAATGTCACATAGGAATTTATTTTAGTAAGTTCCAAAACTAATTATATATTTTTGAAGCTCTTAATGTGTAGATTAATTATGTTTATCACTGAGCACGATTTGGGGTTGTATTCGTGTCCAAAATGGACACGCACCTCGTACACGAGACACCGCACGGGGCTCGTGCGGCTCCCCTGCTGTTCGGGGTCGACACAGGACACGACACGGCTTCATATGACATGATTTTTGGTGGACACGTGGGGGCAATGTCTGACATGACACACACGAAGTTTGGGCTGACATGGTTGAGTATTTGCAAAGTTATTGGTTCCACAGTGGTCGCACTCACACACGCATACTGACACGACTTGGACACAAGATCGACACTTGGTCACATAGACCTATGCCTAGGCTACCGCTAGACACAGACACAAGACACGTGGTGCAGTGTGTCGTGTCCTAGGACACCCGACACACTAGCACGAGCCCCTGTTTCCTGTGTACTGTACTGTCTCTCAGTCTTTTGTTTGGACATGAATTAGCTAGGGATTTGGACACGTGGACACATATCAGGCTCCTAGACACCTACCCCTATACCTAGGATGCCTCTGGACATGAGCACGAGACACAAGAGGATGTGTGTCGTGTCCTGTGATGTTCGACACCACTTGCTGTACACTGACACTCACTTGATACACTCTTGACACACCTTGTTCACATGTTCTGATACCTTGTTGACCTGTTGCATTGGGGATATGAGGATATCTAATACATGTATATATATATATATATATATATATATATATATATATATATATATATATATATATATAAGTGAGGTTTTAGTGTTAGTGTCAGTTGGTTAATGTTCTTGTGTTATGCTAATGTGAATGAATAGTGTGGGTTATTAGAGGGGTATTATTGGTATGTTAGTTCAGAATAGATGAGGGTAGCAGTATGTAGGAGTGTTAGTGCTTATGAGAGTGGCTAGGTAGGATGAGGGCTTGTGAATGAGTGAGGAATGTTTGTCTTAGTTGTGTGAGTGAATATTTAGTTAGAGCATCAATTGGTTTAGAGTGTATCTTAGAGTATCTTAAGGTTAGTATAAGCACATAGTTAACATCTTAAGTTAGACTTGAAGGTTTGAGTGATATAGTGTGGGGGTGTGCCAAAGGGTTAGATTTGGGGTGGGTGTATTAAAGTTGGGTTGAATATTTAGCCACTAGATATCAAACTCCTTTTAGTATAGCTTGGGTGGGTCATCCTAGATATATGTATGTATGCATTTGTTGAGTTTACCCCCTTTATGTGTATACCTAGTTATATGAGTTATATATATATATATATATATATATGATATAATGATTTGGTTTAGGGTTAACCTAATATAGATAGACTTGATCTTGACTAGAGTTGACCCAATAGTCTAGAGTTTGACCAAAACCCTAGATATTGACTTGGTTTGACTGAAGGTTGACCAAAGTTGACCAAGAGTTGACTTTGACCTAGATTGACTTAGAAATTATGTAGATTGTATCGTATATTTACCTTATTTTAAACACATTATAACCCATATTGCTCTATTTAGGACATCGTGACTTCGGTGCAGACATCTGATATTACACTACTCTTTTCAGAGTGTCAGGCGAGTACATTCTCTGATAGTTCTTTCATTTACTTGTCGATTACTATATTTCAGTTCTAGTTAGTTCTATTTGATTCTCTGTTACAAACACGATTTGATATTACTGGATCTATTTTATGTGACACTTGTTTATTCATGTCTAGCCTTCATTTCTGGAACCACTACTGGAATCACCCTGGAATCACTTACTGGTATCATTCATGTTCTGGCTGGACTTGTACTTATTTTCGTGTCGAATTCTGGATTCACTTGTATTGCTGGGCGGAGAAATATTGAGAATGACATGTAGATATATCCCAATTACAGGAATCACCCCTTTACTGGAATAAACTGGAATGCTAGCCATCCCATACTTGGCCGAGTGTGCGATGTGCCTTATTACCTACAACCGTTTACATGTCGATCTCGGTATTTTAAAATACACTGGTTAGTGTCATACTATCTGGACTCACCCTGGATATACTATCTAGACTCACCCTGGATATACTATCTGGACTCGTACTGTTTGGACTCATTGGGTTTTACACTTGATTTACACCATACCTTCTGGACTTATATCATGTTACTCTAGTTCATGCTAGATCGTATTTTACAGTCTTCATTGCCATGCTTCTCCTCTTGTTTAGTTACCTTAATTCCCTTGTACCTTAACTGTTTCTCTACATCATTACTCGTATAAACTGCTATTTTTATCAATATAATTGTCTATAACTGCTTTATAGTTCTTTGTCATTTAATTGGAGTTTCTAGATAAGTTGTGCTTGTTCCTGTCCTGACTGGACCTGTTGAAAATATTATAGATGGTTGCCTTGAGGATACTTGCCCTACTTGCCTTGGACCCGGAGCTGGACTAGCTACTTTTGGCCCCGACACCCAGGAGTGATCGGGAGATTAGTTTAGTAGACTTGCTTTAGACTTTCATTTAAACTTGTATTGTAATGAGTTGAGATCTTGACTTTGTTTTAAGATTGTTTGAGATATTATTTTTTTAGTAGTTTATTACAGTTGTTGGAGTTTGGAGTTAGTATTGCTTTTGTGATTCTATGTTATTTTATCGTGCTTAGACTGTGATTGAGTATTATCATATCTTATACTTGTCCTCCGTTCGCAGTTTAGTTTTGACAAGTACATAATATATTTGTGTGAGTTGTTATTTAGATAGTAACTTATACAACGTTCTACCGCCGATTCTGCAGTGTAGGCTGGACGCTGTTATGCACTGTGCCCTTACACAGGGTGCGGGTCGTGACAGAAGTAAAGGACCAGGTGATAGAAGACGTGTTGATTTATATACAATATCCAGCAAGAAATGTATTCTTTCCACATCATATGAATCTTGCTTGGATGTTGTCTTCTGCACTTGAGTGATCTCTGAGAATATCTGGATAAGGACAAAAGGAGTGCATTACTAGTTACTTGTCAAGTAGTCATAATTCGTATAGTTGAAAATCAACCAGTAGATACAGAGATGTACATGAAACATGTCACTTGAGACATGTTATGTGAGGAAAACAACATAATACAGTCACTTGAGACATCTAATTAATTCCATCAGATTGTGCAATATTAATATCGATCTATCTCATGATACTGTAGGAACGAAATCGTAAAGCAGAATACTCTCGAGGGAGGGTGAATAGAGTAGGCAGCAGAATATTGCTAATTAAAAAACTCGTTAGCAGTTAGATCACAGATATAATAATAATCACAAAATAAATGACAGTAATAAAAAGGTGATCAGAAGGCAAACGCAAACATCGAGATTTATACTGGTTTTCCTCTTATGAGGACAAGTCCAGTCGGAAGAACTCTAGCTTCCAGTTGAATCCACTATTCGAAAATCCTGCAAGTTTTCATACGAAGTCCTTGCAACTTCTACAGACGCGAGCTTTGATACGAAGAACTCGACCAACTTCAATTGTGAAGTGTTGTATCTTCAATCAAGCCTCTGATTACAATCGCTCTGAAACTTCTAGACCGCACCGTACTGGCAAATCGACTAGAGGGTTGTAACTGGCTTGGGATTTGTAAATGGAAGCTTTTTAGAACTCTTTGGAAGAAATGTAAGCTTTAGAAGAGAAGAGATTGAAAATGAATTGGTGATTTGAAATGATCGAAATCCTTCTCTATTTATAATTTTTCCAAAGGCAGAACTCTGACAGAATTCAGGCAGAATTCGGACAGAACTCTTTGTAACAAACCGAAACTGAAGGGAGACCAAGTTTAAAATCAAACGTTCGCATAACGTTCAACTTGGTCGAACTCTGGCCGAGTTCTGTCAGGGTTTGGTCAGTTGATTTTGAGAAAAATAATTTTAGCGTTTTGAAAAGTCCTTCAGAAGCTTTTTGTAAAATAGATATTTTTCAAAAACATAGGTCATTTTAAAAAGATAGGTCAGTTTTCAAAAACGATTTTAGGATAGCCTATTAGCCAGTACAATTTGGTGTACAATGTATTCCTAGACTCAATAAAATAAAAAAATTACATTGCTTTGAAGGAAATACATTCTGAGTGACAAACAGCTTCGCTCTTGAACAGAGTAGATATCCATCGTTGAGCATTGTCTAAAATGTCGTAGGTAAATATCTGAATTGACTTGCATTTATATTGAGATAGAGTTTGATCAATTATTAAAATCAGGTTTGACCATGACCAATGGACCAACAATCTCTCCCATTTTGATAATTGACAAACCTTGCCGATATAACATCTTGGTTTGGATCAATTCAAAAATATATACCGCCGGTTACAGAGAAAAAATAAAATTGTTCATAACTTGTATTCAGAAAGATGTTAGATCTTATTTCTCCCCAGTTGTCACTTAGCAAAATAATTGCAAAAGAGAAAGCTCCCCCGCAATAATTGCATAAGTAACAAGCAGTGAAGAAACACAAAAAAATAATAGATAAACAACACAGGAACACAGGCATGGTAGTTGTCACAGGCAGTTAATATAGAAGCATAAAGAAAGATAATGCTAGAATAAAGCTGAAACAAATAAAGTGCTGAATAATAAACTAATGTGAGTCAAATGCCAAACTGAGGCATAAAAACATATGTCTATGTAAGTCATAAATCATAACTAAAATAAAGAGTACTGATAATTCTTGGAATGTCGGAGCATTTCCAAGTAAACATAAGACAAAATAGACAGTCTCAAAAAGTAACATATCAGAAATCATCATCCTCATCATCATCGACTGCAGCGCCAGCATGTCCAGATGGACCAGCTCCGGAAGTGCCGGCTCCAGAAGTATGAGGAGTGGCACCAGAAGTACGATACCAATCGTAAGCGTTCCCTGGCTGGAACAGAGAGTGGACCGCCTTATCATCAATACGGTAGCAAGAAACAGAAGGGTCTTAAGGTAGAGAGCTAGCAGAGTGACCCGTCTGTGTAAATCTCAGATCGACGAAGGAGTTGACAATAGCCTGGAACCGAATCATGTCACGGAACTCATGTTCCCTGGAAGTGTCAACATAAAATGACTGCAGATCTGATAGATGCTGATGAATACCCTCAAAGGTCATAAGGTAAGACTGAGGAGGACAAGGTGCTGTGGGAGTAGGTACAGGAGGAGCAGGTGCAGTAGGTGGAGGAACAGTGGCAATGCTGCGACGAGAGAGTTTGAGAAACTTGGCTTCAGGGTCCAGAGCACAAGTGGATAATTCAATATCGAATCTCTGAAAGATGCGTGGGATGATCATCGCATAAGAGAGGTTCCGATCTCTTCCGCGATATCTACCCATCATCTGAATGATAGTCTTAGGGGCGGAGAAAGGAATCCCCTTAAGAATGTGATATAGTAGAAAGCTCAAGTGTAGTGACATCCTCTTTTGAAGTGGATTTTGGAAGTAGAGTGGAATAGATGATGCGATATAATTCGTAGTTAAACAAGTTGAAGTTATTGGCCTTGAACTTTCCAGGACGAGCACGTACGGGCGCACAAAGCTCATTCTTGAAACTAACGAGAGTCGTACCATCGGAGAAATCGAAATCAGTGATGTCATCGAGCGGGGCACCTTCGTTTGGAATATCAAGGATTTTCGCTAGCGTTTCATCATTAAACTCGATATCTATCCCTCCGACACATGTTCTCGCGGTAAAAGTGTCTAACACAAAATTACAGTAAAATAGTCTAATGGCATTAGTAGCTATAGGGAATTGTAAAGTAACAAAGTACTGTAACCCTAATGCCTCAAAGTAAGGACGGTGGTCGAAAAAGACAGTCCATTTAATCGAAGATCCGGTACAAATAGTACGCATAATGAAATCGACATACCAAAGTAGGGCTTGGTCGGGAGTTTTGAAATAAAACTCGTCCGATACACCGTCATCCGATTGGACCGGAGAAAAAAGGGAATCCGTATACGGATCGGAAGACGATGCCTCTTTACTGGCGTGTGTCTTCTTCCTCTTGAAAGGATTGAATCCCTTAGGCATTCTATCCCAAAAACTAAAAACCCTAATAATTGGAAAGTGGAGGAGAGAAGGAATTATACCTTCCGAGAATCAGGTATGCTGGAGAGAACGAGATTCTCCGCACGAATCCAAATTTGGACGAAGATCTCCACGTGGATTGGAAGAATGAAGGTGGAGAAGAACTAGGGTTTTCGGGGCACGGCTGCTGCTGTTTTGATGAGGTTTGGAAGAATGAAGAAGAGGGGGCCTCGGGTTCTGACTGGTACATATATACCCAGCCGAACTCTGGCCGAATTTGGACCGAACTCGGGCCGAATACGCCAAGGGTTGCCTGGCTATATATGTATATTAAAAAATTATGGGGCCACATCTTTTTCATCAATTTGTTTCAAATATTTAGTTCAAAGTTTAGTAATTTTAAATTTCAAAATAATATAATTAATATTATTTTATAAATTAATATTTTTTACTCAGTATTTGTCTCAGATTAGCTGTAGGAGTACTGTCCCAGCTAACGGAGGTTCACCGGGGAACTCTTAAGTACCGCTTCGCTTCGACTATAGTCCTGGTGACAGACATACTCTTTTTAGGCTTGTCTCAAAAACAGTTATTGAGTATCGAATATTAATTAATAAAATACAATTAATTAATATTATTGACATCTAAAATTCCTAATTCTCGACGTGAATAATTGAAACAATCTTTCGCTAGAGGTTTTGTCATTATGTCAGCTAATTGATTCTATGTGTCTATGTATACAAGGTCTATATCTCCATTTTGTTGATGATCTCTAAGAAAGTGATGTCTAATCTCGATATGATTAGTACGAGAGTGACATACTGGATTCTTAGTCAAATTAATAGAACTAGTGTTGTCACAGAAAATGGGTATGTGTGTAAAATACAATCCATAGTCTTCTAAAGTTTGCTTTATCCATAAAATTTGTGCACAACAACGTCCTGCGACGATATACTCAGCCTCGGTTGTTGATAATGCAACAAAATTTTGCTTCTTACTAAACCAAGAGACTAGAGCTTTTCCTAGGAAATGACATGTGCCGCTAGTGCTTTTTCCATCTACTTTACATTCGGCAAAATCAGCATCAGAATAACCGGTTAGGTCAAATGACGTGGTTTTAGGATACCATAAGTTGACAGAAGAAGTACCTTTAAGGTATCGGAAGATACGCTTAACTGCGCACAGATGTGATTCCTTAGGATTAGCTTAAAAACATGCACATAAGCAAACACTAAACATAATGTCTGGTTGACTAGCAGTTAAATACAGTAAGCTACCGATCATTCCTCGATACTTACGTATGTCGACAGGTTTGCCTTGTTCATCAATATCAAGCTTGGTAGAAGTCGGCATTGGAGTGCTAAGTGGCTTGACTGCTTCCAGGTCGAACTTCTTTAATAGATCCTTTGTGTACTTTGCTTGATTTATGAACGTTCCATTGTTGGTTTGTTTGATTTTGTCCCGCCCCAGTACCAAAATACGGAGACGAACTAGGCCAGCTACTTCATATGAGGTACGTAACGTCATACGACGATCATGGCTGTCGAGAGACTAGGGGTACATGCTACAATCAAGTCTCCTATGGTCCCCCAGAGTTCTATGTCTCAATCAATCAAGTCACATCAGCAATTAAATGAACATTAAAGATAAAGTAGTAAGGCGTCCTCGACGCTTCATCAAAATTGTCATGAGAGACTAGCTTTATAATTTAGCTATCTCGGAGAGTCAGGAGTACAAAATTATACACAGCTGCAGTTTGTTTAATTACAATTATGTACTGACACAAAATATCAAGTAATCCGGCTAACAGGTGCCGGTGGCTAAATGCCGCACAAAGTATAAGCAGGAGTGGTGGAGAAGAAATCCACTCGAGTCCCCGAACCGCCATGCTCCTAGTATGTACCATGGATGTCAGAGAGGAAGATCGTGTCCTCTGGCTCTGCTACGAGATCTGGCCAAACAAAACTAGCAGGGTCAGCCCCGAATAGCAAGTACCGCCGACGGGGCACAAGAGTTAAGATTAAAAACCCAGTTAATAGAATGATTGATAATAGCAATACTTATGCTACTGTTATAGGGTAGTGCAACATCCTCGAACCCATATGGCACCCTTACAATCAAACAAAGACAAAAGGTGCCGTATGGAGTCGGGACGTGTCGTACTCTATAACTTTCACATAAGTTTAGAGGTAGAAACAATAAAATCTCCTGATCGTGACTTCGATCGATAGCCTACCGTAGCACAATAACCAACCCAACAATCAAACAAGAACATGGGTTGGATCATGTACCATGATAGACCATGTTCCTCAGTCATTCACAGAAGTGACACTTCACAACCAGAATAAGTCTTCCGTTCATAACTTCGGTCCATTGCCTGTCATAGTACGATAACCAACCCAACAATCAAACAAGAACATGGGTTGGATCACGTATCATAACAATCCGCTTCCTTCAGTTATTCGCAGAAGGTAATAGGATACAAGCAAGTCGTTTTCGCGGCCAATCAAGTCTACGAGTTTCTAGTGGGACGAGGTTATCCTCGCGTCATGTTATTTCGAAATCCTTAGATCGTATCTTTCCAGCAAGGCTAGCCAACCCAGGGGTTCGCGTAGACAGATATTATTGAGCACAGGTCCCTCGTAAGGCCACCTTGCCAAGACATATAATATATAGCAGGAATTAATCAGAAACAGTCGTCCGCTCGTTGCAGATGACACAGTATCCGAGGAGACCAGCCGGCGCGTCAAGACAATATCTCAAGGCGGCTGGTGTAACACGATCTCGGGATTCTGCCCTCCCCATGCATCTAGTATATTTAGTTGCCTAGTTTAACCCTAGGTAAAATCTTGGACTCACATGCTGTGGCCTGCATGATTATCCTCCTAAAAGTCGTACTCAAGTACGAGTACCCCAAGAGAGGATCCATGTCAGTCAGTATGCCAACATGTTCTACCCTCCTTAGTGTAATGCATCATTGCAAATATGCCACGTGAAGTTACGAGTCATTTGTCGAGCATGAACAAGAACTGGGACATGCAGGCACATACATTGGGTAGGAATACTTTGTTCACCGGAGTCACATTAGTGCTCATATCATGCTCAGGACAAAAGACGTAAGGATATATAGCTTACACAAACATTTACATATATATATACAATATAATATATATAAAAATATGAAATATAGGGGAGTCCAGGTCAGAGCGCGCTGGGTCAAAGCGTGCAGGGGTCCAAGCGCGCAGGGGTCAAAGCGCGCAGGGTCAAAGCGCGCAGGGGTCCAAGCGCGCAGGGGTCCAAGCGCGCATGGTTAAAGCACGCAGGGGTCCAAGCGCGCAGGGTCCAAGCGCGCAGGGGTCCAAGCGCCCAGGGTCAAAGCACGCAGGGGTCCAAGCTCCTAGCGCCAAAGGGCGCTGGGCCACGAGAGAGCTGCGCCCATCGCTAAAAAGCGCTGGGGTCAAGCGGGCTGCGCGCGCCAACTGCTACAGGGTCATCTCCTTCCTCTTGGCTGAGAGCAAGAATACCATAAGCCCTAGAACTTCTAAGGACCATAAAATCCTCATCCTAAGCCCAAATTGGGACTTCTATAGGTCAAAATGGGGTAGAACAAAATTCTCTATAACATGAAACACTCAAAACTTAAAATAATGAAGTTTGCTAGATCAAAACCAAGAAAATCCAAAAATGGTTTAAAACTTAGATCTACAAAAATTAAACCTTCAAAATGGAAATTTTTAAGTTCTAAACTAGTATAGAATGAGAAGAAGAACATATTTTGACAAATAATTTTGTAAGAAAACATGAACAAAATTTATGGATCCATCTCTTGAGCAAGTTGGCACTTGCCTTGGTTGGTGGAGGATATAAATGAAAGGAAATAAATGAGAGGAGAGAGAATCAGATGAGTTATATATATAGAATCTTGAACCCAAGGGTTCATAATGAACCATTGGTGAACCAAAAATAGGTTACCTAAATGAGCCAAAACTGTAGGCCCAAATACAGAAAATAAATTACGAAATAATATTTTGTCGAATATTTTGGGAAATGCATGAAGAGATACAGCATAATAAATATCGTATAAATACAAGGTAAATACAATTTATCGGTTTACGTATTAAAATACGTATTCCAGGATCGGAGAGTGACAGATTTGCAGTCCGAGAAAGAATTTCAGCTCTCCCATCATGCTCATCTCAAACTCATTTTGCATACACTTTAAAAATTCTTGACAAAGAGATTCATCAGTAGATCCAAAAATAATATCATCTACATAGACTTGAATCAAAAGAATATTGTTATTCAAAGATTTTATAAACAATGTAGTGTCAACCTTTCCCTTTGAAAACCCGTTATCAAGTAGAAAAGAGCTTAGACGATCGTACCAAGCACGAGGGGATTGTTTCAAACCGTATAAGGCTTTCTTCAACTTGAAAACATATTCAGGAAATTTAAAATCAGTGAAACCGGGAGGTTGAGCTACATAAACTTCTTCTTTTATAAAACCATTTAAAAATACGCTTTTGATATCTATTTGAAATAACTTAAAATTATGAAAATATGCAAATGCACATAACATGCGAATGAATTCTAATCTCGCAACTGGGGCATAAGTCTCATCGTAGTCGATACCTTCTTCTTGATTGTATCCTTGAGTTACGAGTCGAGCCTTATTACGAGTCACTAAACCATTCTCGTTAAGTTTGTTTCGGAATACCCATCGGGTGCCAATGACCGATGATCAATGGGCTTGGGAACAAGTTTCCAAACTTGATTCCGTTCGAATTGGTTTAATTCCTCTTATATAGCATCTAACCAAAAATTATTACTACATGCTTCTTCAATATTTTTGGGTTCAAACTGCGAAACAAAAGTAACACAAGAAGCTATATCTTTATTAGAGGAACGAGTACTTACACCCTTGGTAATCTGACCAATTACCAAGTCGTTTGGATGATCAGCCAAGAATCTCATCTCTTTTGGTGTAGTCTCAGGACTGCTAGTTCCGGCTTCTTTGCTTGAAGGTTCATCTGATGCTTGATGTAATGGTTCTGCATCTCTGTGTGAAGGTTTTGCAGTAGCTGTACTTGGTGTGATTATGTCTTCATTGTCATCATCGTCTAAGTGTTGATTTAGCTCATCAAACTTGACATTGATTGATTCTTCGATGATCATGGTTCTTTTGTTGAAGACTCTGTATTCTTTACTCTTTGCTGCATAACCTAAAAATATACCTTCATCGACATTTTATCAAATTTACTCAAATTGTCTTTAGTATTAAGAATAAAACATTTACAACCAAAAATCTTGAAATATGAAACATTTGGTGTTCTATCAAACCATAGTTCATAGGGAGTCTTCTTCGATATAGGTCAAATTAGAACCCTATTGAGAATATAGCATGCTGTTTTGACAGCTTCAGCCCAAAAGTATCTAGGTAGAATAAATTGGTTTAACATTTCTCTAGCCATTTTAGATAGAGTTCTGTTCTTACATTCCACAACTCCATTTTATTGCGGAGTCCTAGGACAAGATAATTCATGCAAATAATCGTGTGTGTCACAAAATTGCTTGAATTTTGCACTCTCAAATTCGTCGCCATGATCACTACGAATGCGAGTAATCATGAACACTTTTTTATTATGTACTTTCTTGTAAAAGGTGACGAATTCTGATAATACATCATTCTTGCGTCCAAGAAAATAAACCCATGTATATCTAGAGAAATCATCTACAATGAAAAATGCATATAACTTACCACCTAGACTAGCAATTCTACTTGGTCCAAATAAGTCCATATGCAACAGTTGTAAAGGTCTAGTGCTACTTATAGCGTTCTTGGATTTAAATACGGATTTGGTAGCTTTGTTCTTTTCACATTCACTACATACCGTATCCTTCTTGAAAGAAATGTCCAGTAAGTCGCGTACAAACTTCTTTGTAGATAGTCTTAAAATTGTATCCATGTTTGCATGGCCGAGTCTCATATGCCATAGTTGACTCTCGATGCTTTTGGCCATCAAATATCTACCTGCTTTGTTAGCATCTTCCAACAAATAGAAAACATATATGTTGTCTTCCATAATACCTTCAAATATAGTACTACCAGTTGAACTATCAACTATAGTATATTTATCTTTGACGAAGTTAATACCATAACCGTGATCAGCTAAATGGCTTATGCTGAGCAGATTATGTTTTAACTCGGTAACTAGACATACATCTTTAATCACTGGATAGGGAGCCTTACCAATGTCACCGATACCGATTACGTACCCTCTTAAATTATTACCGAAGGAGACGTATCCTTCTTTATTCTTCTTCGACAGTGTTGCGAATAGTGAAGCGTCACCGGTCATGTGCCGCGAGCAACCGCTGTCGAGGATCCATTTGCTCCTAGCATGTGAAGGACGTCCCACCTATAAAATAATTTGCAGATGAAACTCTTGGTACCCATTTCTTGTAGGGTCCTGACTAGTTAGTTTTTGGTATCCATGCATAAACATTTAAATCTACTAACTTTTTGATTCTACATGCAGAAGATATATGACCAATGAGGCCACAATAATGACATTTAGCATGTTGAGTGTTGAAAGTAATGTGAGGTGCATGATTGGTAGGTTTTGGTTTTCTAGTATAGAAGAATGTATGCCTATTAGTCTTCTTGGACATAGTTTTGGTATGGTTTAGTCTGACAGTATTGGGCGTGTTCCGATGATTCGGTAATTGACACGTGTTAGAATAGGAACCAGCAACTTCAGGCCGTTTTCCTAAGCTAATTTCCAACTTTTTGGAAGTGTCATATAATCTAGTATAGTCAGATGTGAGTGATTCTAATCTGATATGTGCACACTGGAGACTCTTTCTCTTCTTAGATAGGTCTTCCTTTAACTGGATGATAGTTTTGTCTTTTTCTTCGAATAGCTTAACAGTCTCGTGTAACAACAACTTAATCGAAGAAAGCTCACTAGACTCATTTGAAGAGTCATTATTTCTAACATGATCTAGTTGGTCGGTAAGTCTTCCTAGTTCACCTTTGTACTCTTTGAGTACCTTCTTAGAGGTTTCATATTTACTATGCAGTTTCCTGTAGTCATTTAACAGGTCATTGAAAGTCTCTCCTAGTTGCTCGAAGGTGAAATTATCATAAGGATCAAATAGAGGATTAGTGATTACCTGATCGCAAGCTATCAAGCATACATTTGCAGCGTCATCTGATTGTTTATCTTCTGAGTCGCTGGCCTCACTTTCATGCCATATTCTTGTGTTGGTGTACTTCCTTAATGTAGATTTCTTCAGGTAGCTTTTGTCATATTTGCTGCTTTCCTTTGATGATGATGATGTTGGACAATCTTTCTTTATGTGTCCTTTTTTCTTGCATCCGTAGCAAATATGATCTTCCTTGTTGTTGTTGTTGCTGTCTTTTGTTTTCCTGTTAAATCTTATGAACTTCTTGAATTTTCTTACCAGAAGAGCTTGATCTTCAGAGTCGGAGTCGCTGTCATTAGAGTCATTTTCGACAGTTCTTCTATGTTGAGCCTTGAGAGCGATCGACTTCTCTGACTTCTTCTTTGGTGTAGCATCTTCAAAGTCTTGAAGTTCTAACTCGCGAGTGAGTAGCTTACCCATGAGTATTTCCAGAGACATTGTTGAGAGGTCGTTCCCTTCAATGATTGTTGTAGCCTTTGGAATCCAGTTCTTTGTAAGAGCTCGTAGAAGTTTGCGAATCTTCTCATGGTTACTGTAGTCCTTGCCTAGTAAAGACAAACACTACAAAAATTTATCATATTAGCGACGTTCCAAAATGTCGCTAAACTCGGGTGAAAACGTCGCTAAATGAATTTAGCGATGTTTTGGGCGACGTTTTGGAAACGACGGAAAAGAACGTGTCGCTAAATGAGAAAACGTCGCAAAACGTCGCTAGGGCGACGTTATTTGGCGACATTATTAACGTCGCTAATTAGCGACTTTATTTGCGACGTTTGTTCGTTGACGCTAATTAGCGACGTATTGGCGACGTTATCGTGTGGTCGCCGTTTAGCGACACTTTTGTGACGTTTTAGCGACGACGAGCTGACATCCGATTTGGTGCCACGTGTTGCCACATCAGCCTTTAGCGACGCTTTTAGCGACATTTATTAACGTCGCTAAAATTTAGCAACGAATATGAACATTGCTAAAAACGTCGCTAAGTTAAAAAATATAAAAACATAGGTTCCAGAATGCAAATGGGGAGCCTGAGCCAAAATACAGAATACAAAATATAAAATACATAATCCAATCCCTGGGTTCGCCGACCCCCTCGGTGGAACACTCAATACCGGCACGCACAATACATTCCAGAATATACAAAAAATAAAAAAAAATACTATCCACAACGAACAATGTCATTATATAATATCCTGAACAAACCAAATCAATATTCGCAAATACGTACAAACTCAATATCCTCAACGAAAAAACTGAATATCCCCAAATACATACAAAGTCAAAAATATAGTACAGTCCAAAAATGCAAAAATAAAATTACTGATCGCCTGGAGCTGGAGTTGGACCCGGTGCTGGAGGAGGAGCGCCACCAGATGACTGTCGTCGCAACTTTAGGATCGTCTGATACTCCTCCGGTGATAACAGATGGACGAGCATGTCCTTCCGTGCACCGCCAGATGTAGAGGATGCTCCCGACGTACCAGCAGACGGTCGCTCCGTAGCCATCTCTAGAAATGCTGCATCTACTCGACCAACCGCTGTGTAGCCTCTGCGTAGCACGGGGCATCTGTCGCAGCACCTCGTAGTCTCCTTCAGCCTCTCAAAGCGTAAGATGAGCACAGAATCATATGTATGCGGTGCCACCATCCTCTCCAGCATCTCGTCACGCAGAGCTGCGATCTGGCATCGACATTCTGCTGGTGGCGGAGCGACTCCTCAGTCTGTGCGGGTTCGGGCACACTAGTGGCGGTCGCAGAGGCCTGTGACGCAATGAAGGCACCATAGGAGCCCGTACCATAGTGCGTACCCCTATGCATGCCACCAACGGCCCCTCATCCACAGCTATCATCTGACTGAGCTGCGGCGACCGGGGACTGCTGGGAAGTGCTAGCACCAGCTCCCTCTGACCGTGTCGGCCCAGCTTCCCTAAGCCTCAAAAACTCGGCCTAGAAATAACATCTATATGAATTCTCACGTGATCGCTAAAATTAATACTAATACACAAGCATTAAGTAAAACTTCTAAAACTCGGCCTAGAAATAATATCTATATGAATTTTTTTACGTAACTAAAAATTAATATTAATGAACTAGCATTAAGTAAAACTTACGTAGGTGGTCCCGGCCTTGCTGTCTACGAACCGCTCCTCCTTCGTGTGCGTGGCGAGGAACAAGGTCACCATATTCGGGTTTTCTCCCGATTCAACCTGTTATGAAATTATTATATGATTAATTGTCAGTTAAGTTGAAAGAAATATATTACTGTAAAGTATAATTATGGGTATACGGCAAGATACGTACCATATGGGTGAAGAAATCTATGATGGACCGTGATCCACCACACCACTGCGACCCCGCCTGTCGTGCTCTTTTAGACTTTGCGGACTTCTCCTTGTAGGCTTCCTCCTCGAATCTCCCCTTTATTATCGTCCAGTCGGTGGCAAAGATCCAACCCTGAATAGGCTCTCTCCGGCGGTCGTGATCCTTTTGATCGAGGATCGCATCCCTAATGAGCTTGCTGGCGACGCTGGAAAATATAGCCTCGACAGCAACGGTGCGGTGGGGAGGGAAGAAGTAAGTCCGCTGAAAAAATCATAGAAGTACGTAAGTTATAACATAACATACTAAATGTTAAAAGAAAATAAACTTTTACGTACCGAAAAGTGCTCAAACCAGAAGGCCTTCTTATCGGCCGGGACATCCCTCCTGTTGATCCAGGGCCCCCCGTAGTTCTGTCGCAGGAATGTACTCAGCGACCGGTGTACGGAGGAGGGATGATACCTGTAAAATGTAAATTAAAATTTATTAAAAAAGTTTATAATAAATTTAAACTAATTAAATACAATAATTTCACTTATCGCCTGGTCCGAATACAGGCCCAAATCTCCAACCTCAGATCCCCCTCGGGCGACACGGAGGATCTGTCTCAAATGGGAGCTGCACTATGCCCCTGCCCCGCCCCCTGCCCCTGCCCCTGTCCCTGCCCCTGCCCGCAGCCTGCCCCTCGATCTTGCCCTCGCCCTCGGCATGGGCCTCGCCATCGCCCTCGATCTTTGCTCTAAACGATCGACGAGTAACTTGCAAGAACAAAGATCTCTGAAGAATATGCTAAGCTTTGTTAATGGCTCCCAGACTACCGGCGATAATTCTTGAAATGCAACAGGAATTAACCTCTCCATGAATACGTGGCAATCGTGGCTCTTCATTTCGGTCAGTTTACACTCCTTTATGTCGACACATCTTCTTAGATTGGAGACGTATCCGTCCAGAAATTTCAAGTCCTGGATCCATCTACAAAGTCTTACTTTGTCCTCCTCGTCCAGCGAGTAGATTGCCTTAGGTCGTAAAAGCTTTCCCTTTCCGTTGTCTATCATGTGCAATGTAGGGCGTCTACATATTTCGGCTAAGTCCAATCTAGCCTTCTAATTTTCTTTTGTCTTTTCCTTGACGTCCATTACAGTAGTAATTATGTTATCAAACATGTTCTTCTCGATATGCATGACGTCAAGGTTATGTCTAATCAGATTTGTGCTCCATATGGCAGATCCTAGAATATACTCCTCTTGGTCCAGTTATGATCTTCGCCAAATCCCTCGCAACGGCTGCTCGTTGTAGGATCTTCAATAGCACTTGGAATTTCTTTTACTTGCCATGTGTCCTCTTCGGACCACATTGGCGATGGATTGCCCTTTTCCGTAGCTCCGGCACGGAATGCAGTTCTGTTCCTACGGTACGGATGGCCTTTCGGCAAGAACTGCCGGTGACAATCAAAGAAGCATGGCTTTCCTCCGTGTCTCAAACGAAAAGCCTTAGTGCGGTCCATGCAATACGGACATGAAAGTCGACCATGAGTGCTCCATCCAGATAACATTCCATAAGCCGAAAAGTCGTTGATTGTCCACATTAGTGCTGCCCGTATATGAAAATTCTACTTTTTTGAAGCATCATACGTGTACGCCCCTGTTTCCCATAGCTACTTTATCTCATCTATCAACGGCTGTAAGTACACGTCGATGTTCCACTTCAGGTTGTTCGGACCGGGGATGATAATAGTTAAGAACATGTAATGTGTCTTCATGCACATCCAAGGCGGTAGGTTGTACGGAGTGAAGATTACCGGCCAGCATGAATATTGGGAGCCTGAAAGACCAAATGGGGTAAAACTATCATAGCAGAGCCCCAACCTTAAATTACGTGCATCAGAAGCGAAATTAGGATATGCTTGATCGAAGTGCTTTTACGCTTCTCCATCAGATGGGTGATCCAACACTCCTTCGGTCTGTCGTCGTTTGTGCCAAATCATATTTCGGCAGTCTCTTTCACCATGAACAATCTCTACAACCGCGACGTCAACGGCAAGTAGTGCATTGAAGCAGTCGGTCTTCTAGACTTGCCTGCAGCAGTTGGCTTGTAGCGATCAGCACCACAGAATCCGTACACTTCTTTATCCTTATGATCTTTGTAGTAAAGCATGCATCCGTTCTGACAGCAATCGATCTTGTCGTATCCCATCCAGAGGGATCTCACCATCCTCTTAGAGCGATAGAAGTCTTTCGGTAACTTGGCACCCTAAAGCAAGATATCGGTAATCATCTCGAGCACTCTATTGTAGCATTCTTGCGACATGTTAAAGTCAGACTTCATGCTCAAGAGCCGAGTGATCACCTCTAACGGCGAATGTTCCTCACAGCCAGGGTATAAAGGAGTCCTTGCATTCTCCAGCAACTCCATGAACTTCGCGCGGCATCGGCATTCGGTACCTCCTCAGCTGCGTCATAATTGTATGTATCGAAACTAGGCCCCGCAGCGTCGAAGAACATGTTCACGTACTCGTTGTCGACACCAGTTCGGTTGTGGACATTCATATAAGGCTCCACAAAAGGCTCCACATAAGGCTCTGCTTGGAATGCTAAAGGTACAAGCTCTTCGTGTGCGGTCCATTGGTAGTAATTCGGAAGGAAATGCTTTGTGTATAAGTGATACGTCACATCCATTTTTTGGTTGAAACTTCATGTTCCGATATTTTGCACACGGGCACTTAATGTTCATGCCGTCCATGGATTGAGGAAACGCCTTCGCGAATTAGAGGAATTATTCTACTCCGACGATGTATTCATCTCGTACACCGCACCTGTCATCTCGAATGAGGTTGTACATCCACGAACAGTCTAGCAGATACATGGATAGAGCCATTTCTAGATATCTGCAAATATAAATAAACTTCAAAACTAAAACGAATATACTACATACTACATACTACGGCCATGACTCGGGACAATTCCTATGAGTCGGGACCGTTCCTATATTACTACATACTAAAACGAATAAACTTTAAAACTAAAACTTCAAAACTAAAACGAATATACTACAAACTAAAAAAATACTACATACTACGGCCGTGACTCGGGACCATTCCTATGAGTATTGGGATCAAGAAAACTACGTGTTACAAATATCGGCACTATCGGTACGTGTTACAAATATCGGCACTATCGTGTTACAAATAACCAACCAAGAAAACTATGTGTTACAAATGTCGGCACTATCGGTACATGGTTTCGAATCGGAGTATCACATTTTTTGGTGTCGAAAAACAAATAACTATTACTAAATTATCAGATTTTTGACACTATCGGTGCCCCTGACCCACCCCCCGCATCCTTCCCCCCCCCCCCCCTACACCACCCCTAACCCTAACCCGAACCATATCCCTAACCCTCCCCACCAGCCCCCCTCCCCTCCCCAGCCCCCCCAAACCCTACACCACCCCTAACCCTAACCCGAACCCGAACCCGAACCCTATCCCCCCCCCCCCTATCCCCCCTCCCCTCCAAGCCCCCTCCCCCCCTCCGCCCTCACCCCAGCCGCCCTCACCCCCCCGCCCCTCCCCCTAACCGAACCCTAACCCTTCCCTTCCTCCAGCCTCCTCCTCACCCCCAGCCGCCTCATCCCCCTGTCCCACCCTCCCAGCACCCCCCAACCATTCCTCACCCAAACTGTACCCCCTGTCCCTCCCCCCCGAGCCACCAGTACCTCCAACCACCAACAACAAATAGAGAGAGAAGGAGTCACGTACCAGAGGAGAGTTGCCGGAGAGAGTGAAGTTGCCGAAGAGAGTGAGAGCGAGAGCGCCGAGAGTGAGTGAGAGCGAGAGAGCCGGAGGAAGAGAGTGAGAGAGTAAAATGGATGGAGGAAAATAAATCGGGGGGGGGGAGGGAATTTAATTTAGGCAGAATTTAGCGACGTTTATTAACGTCGCTAAATCAATCGCAATTAGCGACATTTTGCGACGACTAGCTCACGTAACTAGTATACGTCGTTGTCACATGCTATTTGTGTCGCTAGTAGCGACGGTTACCGATATTTCATTTTTACGTCGCTAATGTCCACAATTTAGCGACGTTTTGGTAACGTCGCTAAATTTACGTCACCAATTAAGCAGATTTTAGTAGTGAAAAGATTTATATCCAAGAATCTTGTAAACATAAGGATTTATAATATCCAAGAATCTTGTAAACATCTGAGTGACTGATTCACTTGGCTTCATTTTGAATGCCTCGTACTCCTGAGTAAGTCTGCTGATCTTTGACTCCTTGACTTGTGTTGTTCCTTCGTGGGTTACTTCGAAAAGTTTCCATACTTCGTTTGATGTTGTGCAGGTAGACACCCTGTTGAATTCAGTTCTGTCTAAAGCATAAAATAGAGCGTTAATAGCACGTGCGTCAAGACTGGCCTTTTTTTTCATCCTCTGTATATTTGTCATGGAGTTTTTCAACTAAAACTCCATCAACATTAATACGAGGGGGCTTTTTATAGCCATCAATAACTACAGACCATAAGTCAAAGTCAAGAGATTTCAGAAAGAAACTCATACGAGTTTTCCAATAAGTATAATTTGTGCCGTCAAACAGTAGAGGTCTGTTTGTGGCTTGGCCTTCACTTGTGAATTTTACAGTTGCCATGTGTAATGCTGTGATCTATATAACAATTGAATATAACTGTAATGTTACCTTGCTTTACCTGTATAACCTGCTCTGATACCAATTGTAGGAACGAAATCGTAAAGCAGAATACTCTAGAGGAGGTGAATAGAGTAGGCAGCGGAATATTACTAATTAAAAAACTCGTTAGCAGTTAGATCACAGATATAATAATAATCACAAAATAAATGACAGTAATAAAAAGGTGATCAGAAGGCAAACGTAAATACCGAGATTTATACTGGTTTCCCTCTTGTGAGGACTAGTCCAGTCGGAAAAACTCTTGTAGGACCGTTGAACACCTCTAGAGGGGGGATGAATAGAGTGTGTGTGTGTGCAGCAGAAAATAATCACCAATTAAAAACTTAAGTAATAACTATGGCAGTAAATAGGAGACAGTAAATAAATGCAGTAAAGTAAGAGTCAAGAATTCAAACTCAGTGACACAGCGATGTATACTGGTATCCCTCTGAGAGGACTAATCCAGTCTCGAGTACTCTTGCTCGATGTTAATCCACTATGACACAAGCTTTAACTGAGTGCTTGTAACTCTTACAACACCGTGCTTGGCGACAAGTGCACGACCGACTTCACAACACCGTGCTTGGTGACGAGCGCACGACCGGCTCCAGAAAGCAATTGGAAAACTGGAACGTTTTCTGAATACAACCTCCGATACAACTCTTCAACACCAAACTCTAGATTAAACAGAAACTGTACTGGCTTGGCTAAGAGTCGTAAAGGCTTAGATATGAAAGTAAAAGCTCAGAACACTTTAGATAGAGAAGAGAAGAGATGAAATTGGATTGTTGAAATGAATGGTAATCTCAACTCTATTTATAGTGTTTTTGGGGAACCGAACTCGGGCAGAGTTCGGGCAGAGTTCGGATGCTAGGATTTCGCATACGAACGTTGGATGCAGATTTGGTGGGAACTGTATTTCAAATAACCTAGACCGAACTCGGGCCGAACTCGGACCGAACTCGGGCCGAACTCGGACCGAACTCGGTCAGAGTTCTGTCAGAGTTCTGTTGGTTCAAAACAGTAAGGAATAAACCAAATTTGCATAGGTTTTTGGGATACATAGGTAGGCTTATTTTTAGAATTGTGGATTTTTGGGATTGTAGATTTTTGGAATTGTGGAATTGTGGATTTTTGGGATACGTAGGTAGGCTTATTTTTGTTTGTGGACTGAGAAAAACCTAAGCCAGTACCGATTTTGGAATTGACGTCCTTTTGGAATTGTGGATTTTTGGGATACGTAGGTAGGCTTATTTTTGTTTGTGGACTGAGAAAAACCTAAGCCAGTACCGATCCGATCAATCTCACATTTTTCCTAGAATCAATAAATGGAAAAATGTAGAATAAATATGAAAACCAATAGCCCTTTTGATGACGTCTTTTTCCTGACATAGAAGAAACATTTTTTCTTGGGCAGTTCAGAGAAACTCCTTGTATAACGTCGTCTTTGGCCCATTAATAATTCTTTGTTGCATATGTCCTGCTTGTCTACAAGTACATGTTAGACGAACAAAACAGTATGATGCAGTATGATATAATCATAACAATATGATATAGAACATTTTAGGACAATGCTAAGTATAAGTAGCAACTGATAGGGATTACATGAATATTAGTGACGTCATTAGTTAAACTTAATTGATTAGCCATATTCAAAAACATGATATAATCATTGGGCTAACAACTCTAGCTTCCAGTTGAATCCACTTTTGGAAAATCCTGCAAGTTTCATACGAAGTCCTTGCAACTTCTACAGACGCGAACTTTGATACGAAGAACTCGACCAACTTCAATTATAAAGAGTTGTATCTTCAATCAAGCCTCTGATTATAATCGCTCTGAAACTTCTAGACCGCACCGTACTAGCAAATCGACTAGAGGATTGTAACTGGCTTGGGATTTGAAAATAGAAGCTATTTAGAACTCTTTGGAAGAAATGTAAGCTTTAGAAGAGAAGAGATTGAAAGTGAATTGGTGATTTGAAATGATCGAAATCCTTCTCATTTATAGTTTTTCCAAAGGCAGAACTCTGACAGAATTCGGGCAGAATTCGGACAGAACTCTTTGTAACAAACCGCAACTAAAGGAGACCAAGTTTAGAATCAAACGTTCGCATAACGTTCAACTTGGCCGAACTCTGGCCGAGTTCTATCAGGGTTTGGTCAGTTGATTTTGAAAGAAATAATTTAGCTTTTTGAAAGTCCTTCAGAAGCTTTTTGTAAAATAGATATTTTTCAAAAACATAGGTCATTTTAAAAAGATAGGTCAGTTTTCAAAAACGATTTTAGGATAGCCTATTTGCCAGTACGATTTGGTGTACAATGTATTCCAAGACTCAATAAAATAAAAAATTACATTAATTTGAAGAAAATACATTCTGAGTGGCAAACAGCTTCGGTCTTGAACAGAGTAGATATCCATCGTTGAGCAGTGTCCAAAATATCGTAGGTAAACATCTGAATTGACTTGCATTTATATCGAGACAGTTTGATCAATTATTAAAATCAGGTTTGACCATGACCAATGGGCCAACAGATACTAACATCAAACTCAGTACAGTTGATTTACAATTAGAAAATCAATATTTAACGGTTCAGATGACAACTGAGATGCTTCAAAATCTCCACAATGGAGACTTGTAGAAAAATACTTCCACTGACCCAGAAAAGAACAGTTCTTGTGGTTATATATCAGAGCCAACCTAACCAAACTAAGTTTGGATTTCGAAGCAAAGGTACTGGTCGGAATAATGAAAACTAAAATTTTAAGTTACATCAACAAAAACTTAGAGACAAGAACAGTAAATCGTCCAGTCAGAGATGAGGGACATTGTTTTATCATAAAATAATGTAAAAGCATATTTGACTGCCAATGATTATTTGGACGATGCTTTACTGAGAATTAGTTTTAGAAAATGACATCATTTGAGATGCATTTGACTCGGTCTATAACATTTCATTTGATACAATGGAACTCCACTTGACACTAATCAAATTCTTCAAAAAAAGAACATATTGGTGGACAATTTCTTGGATATGAAACAAGTAATTAACTTGTTGACATAGTCATTTCATTGATAAACTATATTAAAGAGTTTGTCCATTCATTCAACATGGTTTGACAGTACAAATATGAAGGAAAAAAATGTGAATAGTCTAGCACGTATTCTGCCATTCATCATAACTTATGACCCTAATGACGCTTTTGAACAAATGAAATATCAGTCAGAAATTAGCATGTATCTAAATTATGAAAATGAAATTATATCCGGTGTTTATTATAACAATTTGGGCCAATAACGTAAATTAATATATTGAAACATGTATCTCGATCATCTAAATATTTAAGATTTTAGTCTTGAACATACCTAAGATCTTGATTACAACTTACCCGAATTATCATATTCGATGAAGTCTACATAAGGCCGTACAAAACTCGTTGTCTTATCTGCAAAAGATCTTGGAAGGGTTTGTCAATCTTCTAAAACAATTACTTATTGTCTTCTTAAACTTTAGCAAAGTATATGAGTTGTTTTGAATTAAACAACTTCTGAATTGAATGGTTTGACAAATAGTTCTACTTGTGTTGAAGCACTATCATTGGCATGCCAAATTCATTCTGCAACCATTTCTCCTTTCGAAAAATATTTAAAACAGTTCCATTTTTTTTTCAAAACTAAGCAATTATTCCCAAGTAGAATGTATTCTTAATGTCATCAACTCCATAAACCCTAATCAAGTACATAACTGACGAATGCTCTATCAAATAAAATTGGAAACAAGGGGAATATAAAAGAAATTTAAAAGAAAAGCATACCTAATGATACAAATTATAGCGGAGTGTACGAGACGGACAGGGGCCGACGATGCCCCCGACGGTCTCGATCACCTTAAAAAACCCATCTTTCTTTTCCCTTGCCAAACCCTAACAAGAAATTCTCCAGTGCCCTTTCAGTGAGTCATCGTCCACCGTCATCCCCTTCCTCTCGCCGCCAGGTGCGTCTACACGGCCTCGCCTTCTTCCTATCCTCACCTGTCTTGGCCCTAGCCTCCTCGGAGAACCCCAGAACTAGATCTAGAGGAGGAAGACAAGGCTGGAGCTTAGGATGGAGAGTAAATAAAGGTTAGGGTTAGGGCTTTTGTTATGGAGATTTGTGGGAGAGAGGGGAAAATAGATTAGGATTAGGGATAGATTTTGCTAGAGCTTGAGGAAGAAAATGATAGGAAAGGTTTGGAATGGTTGTTTGTTGAAAAGAGGAGATATATTAGGGATTTGATATTAACCCTTGGATGAGAATCCAAGGGATAAACCAAAATAATATGTTAGTAAAAGTTTGGCTGCCTATTATTTTTCTTTCCCGTCCAGACTTTTTTGGGACAGAGTAATTTCTTAGTTTTAAATGAAGTAGTTCATCTACAAGTCTGTCCAAAATAATATTTTATTTTATTATAAAATAAATAATCGTCCCAAATATTCATATTTTAGGACTCTTTAAATGAGCGTATCTAATAGTGTCGTGACAAAAGGCCTCTTTTTTTGTAGTGAATGGAATTGGGCTTCTCTTCTTCTCCTAACCGATGTAGGACTAAAAGCAATATGCCCATTTTTTATGCTTCTACAGTTTGGTGAGCGCATCAGCTAGCTGGTCAGCAGAGGAAACATGGGCAACCCAAAAAGAACCTCCTTGAACTTGTACCAAATGAAGTGATAGTCAAGAACAACATGTTCCATTCGAGAATGGAATACCGAATTTGAGCACATATTTGTTGCACCAATGTTTCCACTGTAGATAACCTGTTGTTGAGGTATAAAAATATGAAACTCGGTGAGTAGAGAACAAATCTAATGAATTTCTGTAGCTGGGGTAGCCATAGATCGGTACTCGACCTCGGTGGAAGAGTGAGCCATGGTCATTTATTTCTTTGAACTCCATGATATTGGATTACGACCAATATAGATGAGATAGGCACTTGTTGAGGTAAAATCATCTTTGTTCCCAGCCCAATCAGCATCCAAAAATGCATGTAGTGACATTGGCGATTTATGGTAGAGAACAACACTGTGAGCAATAGTACCACAAAATATCATAGTAAATGCTTTATTTCATTCCAATGATCAGTCCTGGGACAATGTATGAAGTGTGATAACTTGTTGTCAGTGTAAGCAATGTCCAGACGCGTGAGTGATAAGTGTTATAGACTGCCAACAATGGCTATGTATTCAGTTGGATCAGAGAGGGATGATCCAGAGTGATGATTGATTATGGAAGTAGTGGCAAGTGGTATAGATACGGGCTTGGCATCAATCATGTGATCAGTACGAGTAAGAAGATCATGGGTATATCGCCGTTGAGAAAGAAAGATTCCCTGCTGATATGGAATAACAACTCCAAGGAAATATGAAAGGGGCAAAATTCTTGAAGAAGAATCTACTGGAGAGAAGATGAATAAATTTTTATACTGCTGTATTGTTTCCTGTGATAATGATATCATCAACATAGACTAAGAGATGTATCATGACGTCAGAAGCATTACAGACAAATAATGATGTGCCGGCATGAGAGTTAGTGAAGCCAGAATTGATGGAGAAGTGACTTAGCTCATGGTACCATGCACGAGTGTAGCTCCCCTTCCTGGAAATTTAGAAATATTTTTATTATTAGTTATTTCATTTGAATGGTGATTTTTAGATTTATAAATAATTAATTAGTTAATTATTACGGTAGATGATTTTAGTCATGGTTAGGAATTAGAGTACAAGGTGACTAGAAATCATGGCACGGATAGTACAATGGCGTGCTTTGACTAGTGTATTAGCCCTCGTAGGGAAGGCCGAGCCATAGTGATGTCCTAACTAGAAAAACCAGGCCAAGTTGTGACATGGCCATTATAAATAGTTAATTATTCATTATTAAATTATTTGACGTTTAAGTGACCCGGTCGTACCAAACTGGTCCGGACTTGACCCGAACCAAACCCGGGCCCATGTAATGTTGTAGAGCGACCAAAGATGTTCACGACGATAGATGCATTATATGAACGTGCGTACTTCGTAATTTATGTAGTGGTTTAGTAAATTCTTTTATATAAATATATTTGCCATATAAAACTCACGATAATGTTTATTTGATGATTGTAGTAAATATTTCCTTAAACATGTATTTTGGGATTTTGTAGGCTATATAGGTATGTACATGTGCATATATATGTATATTCCTGATATAAAATTAGGCTTTATATATATATATATATATATATATATATATATATATATATTAAATATATAGCTATCTGGTGTAATTATTAATATATATGTATACAAATAATAATGCTATATTATAAAATTGATTATATTTAAAATAGTATTATCCAAAAAAAAAAATATTATATTGTATTGTCAAAATATAGATATATATATAATATATATATATTATATAATATATATATATATATATATTATATATATAGATATATATATATATATATATATGTATGTATAAGTACCAGGATATTATATATTATATAGGCATGTAAATATTTACAATTGTTAATATATATACATATATATGTCATGTATATATACATGTCATGATATGTCATGTATATATATATATATATATAATATATATATATATATATATATATATATATTATATATATATATATATATATGCACGTATATAAAATAATTATATATATGTGTGTATGTGTGCTATATAAATATATATATAGGTGTGGTGTGTATGTATAGATAAATGTATATGAATATGTGTGTGTATATATATATATATGTATATATATATAATATATATATATATATATATATATATATATATTTTAAGAGACATTTATTAAAATAAAGGGTCGCTCAGAACGAGCTTTACAAAGCGGGTGCAGGACGGGAAGACACAAAACGAGCCCTGAAATATAAAGTAGAAAATAGAAAAGGTTCAAAATCGAAATTTTGAAATTTTAAAAAGGAACGAGGGAGTGGGGCACTGCCCCTGGGGCACACGGCCTAAGGTTAGGGGGTTCCGCGTCCGAGGCTGGGTGCACGTCCCAGGCGGAGCACTGCCCGAGGAGGACAGAGCGTGCGGCCCGAGCAGGCGAGCGCACGGCTCGAGACCGGCTGGCACTCTGCCGAAGGGGACAGAGCGCGCGCCCGAGCAGGCGCGAGCGCGCGGCTCGAGACCGGCTGGATGCACCTCCGACGGGGAGCGCTCGCCCGGAGGGAGGAGGGGCTCGACCTGGGGGGAGGTAGGGGGGTCGTCTCCGGGCGGAGAGGGCGCGGGACGGAGAGGTTGGGGGAACGCAGAGAGATGGGCTTCGACGGGGAAGAGGGGAGCCTCCGGGCGACGGTGGGAGGGGCCTACCGCCGGCGGAGCAAACGCCGAGAGTGGATGGATGAGGTGGAGATGCAGCGCTCGGAAGAGGAACGTTGGGGGGACGGAGGCGGCCGCTGCAGATCCGGTGGCTAGAAGAGAGGCGGATCCAGCCAGGGACGCGAGGGGCGTGGAGGGGGGCGGCGACGGCGAGAAGCAGCCATAGGACGCGTACAGCCGCCTGACGCGGGCAGGGGAGGGATCTCCTGAGACCGCCAGCGGGGGGGGGGGGGGGGGCTGGGAGGGGCCGAGGTCGCCGCGGAAGGGAAACAAAACCTAGCCGGCGGCTGCGCGGCTATAACGGCCCACGAGGGGGGCTCGTGGGGGAGGGCTCCGCCGCCGAGAGAGGAGCGGGGCGCCAGGGAGCGACATGGGGGGGCCGAGGTAGGAGGAGGGGGGAGAAGTACCCGCGAGGCCAGCGACGGTGTTTGGGGGGAGGGAGAAGGCACCGCCTAACCCGCCGGAGGCTGGAGGATGGAGGAAGGGCGTCCGGGGAAGCCAGAGGGGGCCACAGCAGGGCTGGAGCGGGCCACTGCAGGAAAAGGAACTGTTCGCCGTCGGCGAGGGGGACGGTGGTGCGACTAAAGGAGCGACGGGGGGATGGGCCGCTGGGATGGAGGGGGAAGCCGGGAGGCTCCAGAGTCGACCGACGGAGGGCCAAGGTGGGAGGGGGCCGGAGGAGAATCAAGGCTGGAGGGAGGGGGAAAGGCTTCCCCCACTCCGACCGATGGCGGCGAGACCGCTGGGGATGGCGACGGCGCGAGGAGGAGGTGGAGGGGGGGAGGATGTAGGGACATGCTCCGACGAGGAGGAAAGCTGATCCCACAGAATGAGGTGGGGCGACCAACCAGTGGTCGGCCAACCGACAAAGGGCGGAGGGAGCGCGCCCTGGGTGCTACCTGCCAGACCGGCCACCCGACCACGAAGACGAAGGGGGTGGCGAGCTGGGGCGCTCCGGCCAGAGCTCGAGCAGAGCGGGGGGGAGAGGGGGGAGGGGGTGGCGAGCAGGGGCGCTCCGGCCGATATATATATTTATATATATGTGCCACTCCCCGGGTATGATATATTGGGGATAGACTGGCTTAGCTATGCCCATGCAGCTATAGACTTTCATGAGGGTAGTATTCTTTTCAGTCCCCCAGGCACGGCACCATTCAGTCAGGAGGACAGGGCGGAGATCAGCCTAGAGCCGAACTGTTGTGCGACAGTTGGGGAGATAGCACCGCTACACCCTATCATTAGGAGTTTATGGATGTATTTTCAGAGGATCTTCCAGGACTTCCGCCTGACAGAGATATGGAGTTCACTATAGATTTAGTACCGGGTTCATCACCAGTATCCCGGGCTTGCTATAGAGTGAACCCCAAGGAGGCCGTAGAGATGAAGGAGCAGATTGATGACCTGTTAAAAAAGGGTTTCATTCGATCTAGTACTTCTCCATGGGGAGCGCCAGTACTTTTTGTGCCAAAGAGGGATGGTACAGTCCGGTTGTGTATTGACTACTGGGCCTTGAATACCATCACCATTAAGAACAAATATCTTCTGCCCAGGATAGATGATTTGTCGACCAGTTGAGTGGGGCGAAGGTGTTTTCCAAGATAGACTTGAGATCGGGCTACCACCAGGTGAAAATCAGGGCTGCAGACATCCAGAAGACGGCGTTCAACACGAAGTACGGGCAGTACGAGTTTTTGGTGATACCATTTGGTCTCACAAATGCGCCAGCTATCTTTATGAACTTGATGAATAAGACATTTCACAGTATCTGGACAAGTTTGTCGTAGTATTTATCGATGACATCCTGATATACTCGAAGACGCCGGAGCACGCAGAGCACTTGCGGACACTTTTGGGGATTCTGAGACAGGAGAGGTTATTTGCCAAATTGTCGAAGTACGATTTCTTCTTAGACCGAGTGGAGTTTCTCGGTCATATAGTTACTGGAGAGGGGATCTCGGTAGATCCCAGAAAGATTACTGCCGTTGAGACATGGAAGGCTCTGACGTCAGTTTCAGAGATCAGGAGCTTTCTGGGTTTAGCGGCTATTATAGGAAGTTCGTCCAGGACTTTGTTAGGATAGCTGGACCCATGATAAAACTGATACAGAAAGACGCAGAGTACATATGGTCAGAGAACTGTCAGGCAGCATTTGAAGAGCTGAAGATGAGGCTGACGACCGCTCCAGTTCTGACATTGCCTTCAGGATCTGGAGGTTTCACCATATACAATGATGCTTCGAAAAAGGGGCTAGGATGTATCCTACAACATCATAGGAAAGTGATTGCTTATGCATCTAGGCAATTACAGACTCATGAGTAGAACTCCTACCCATGACCTAGAGTTAGCTGCGGTGATTTTGCACTCAAGTTATGGAAATATTACTTATACGGAGAGCGTGTGGAAATCTTTACTGACCACAAGAGCTTAAAAGTATGTTCACGCAGAAAGAGCTGATAGAGGCAAAGACGAGGTTGGAGTTGATAAAGGATTTCGACATCGATTTACAGTATCACCCCCGAAAAGGCAAATGTGGTGGCGGATACGCTGAGCAGGCATCCGATGGCATGGTATCTGATGATAGATCGGCATTTGCGGAAAGATCTGAAGAAGCTCGGTATCGAGATAGTTCGACCAGGATCGGTGATACAAATGATGGCGCTTGACATTCAATCAGGTTTAATGGAGCAAATCAGGGAGGCACAGTCTACAGATGAGAGCCTTCGTAGACTTCGAGCCAGGCTTTTGCTGGATTGCTAGATGACTTCACTGTAGCAGAGGATGGATCCTTGAGACATGACAGCCGGTTGTACGTACCGAAGGGAGAGTTGATAGAGGCGGTCTTGCAGGAGGCGCATAGATCTCGATATTCTATTCACCCTGGTGCCAACAAGATGTACCGTGGACTTGCGGAAATATCTTTGGTGGCAGGATGAAGAGGGATGTATCACGTTTCATTTCGAGATGCCTAGTTTCCCAGCAGGTCAAGACGGAGCGCCAGAGGCCAGCTGGTCTATTGCAGCCGTTACTATTCCCGAGTGGAAGTGGGAACACGTTACGATGGACTTCGTCTCAGGTCTTTCTCGTTCCAAGGAGGGAAGGATGCCATTTGGGTCATCGTGGACAGGCTGACGAAGTGTACGCACTTCATACCTTTCAAGGTAGAACTTTCCACCGAGAAGTTGGCAGAGCTATACATGCAGCAGATAGTCGCTTGCACGGAGTATAGTGAGCATCGTGTCGGACCAAGACAGCATATTACGTCCTACTACTGGAGGAGCTTGCAGGAGGAGTTGGGCAGTCAGCTCAAGTTCAGTACGGCATACCATCCGCAGACAGATGGGCAGTCCGAAAGGACGATACAGACGCTAGAAGAACATGCTGCGGACTTGTGTGCTGGACTTTGGCGGATCATGGAAGAGCCATCTGCACTTGGTAGAGTTTTCATACAACAACAGCTACCAAGCCAGCATCGGTATGTCTCCTTTCGAGGCACTATATGGACGACGATGTCGTACACCGCTCTTTTGGAATGATGTTGGGGACAGAGTTATGCTTGGGCCAGAGATGATCATGGATGCAGCAGAGAAGGTCGGGATGATCAGAGACAGGCTAGGGTCGCTAGGAAAGGAAGAAAACACTGGGCTGATGCTAGCAGACCGATGGAGTTCGCTGACGGAGATATGGTACTAGTGAAGATATCATACTAGAGGGACGATCCGGTTCGGACGAGGAGGCAAGTTGATCCCCATATACATCGGGCCGTTCGAGATACTGGCAGGATCGGAGAGGTAGCTTATAGGGTTGCACTTTCACCCAATCTAGCAGGAGTTCACGATGTCTTTCACGTATCTCAGCTGAGAAGATATGTTCCGGACGCCAGCCATGCTAGATCATTCAGAGTTGGAGATCGGACCTAGCCTTGCCGTCACTGAGTAGCCAATAGATATTGGGACAAGAGGGAGAAGAGGCTGAGAAACAAAGTTATATATCCCTTAGTACGAGTAGCTTGGAGCCGTCACTCTCCGGGTGAATCTACTGGAAGAGGGAGTCGGACATGAGGGAGAGA